>CAIGRP010021412.1:0-12573 GCA_903798385.1 Fraxinus cuspidata | reverse complement strand
AAAACTGTTAACAAGAGGAAAATATAATGCTATTTGAGTACAAAATGTTAGAAGAAAAGCAGAAGATTGAAACTAATAATAACCTTTCATAATTTTTTAATGATCTTGTTACGTGCTAAAATAATTATGATCCACTTAAATTTCATGTCAACTACAAAAGGACACAATTGCATGTTCACGTGTTTCTAAATATTTTCTCTTTGGCCATCGAGGCTCCTTAAGCAGCAGCTCAAGAACTTAACATTAGTGATGTCAATGGGCCGAGCGCTCGGCTCAGCCCTTAAAACCACGAGCTCGGCTCGAGCTCGTGGCTCATTTCTCACGAGCAGAGCCGGCTCGTGGCTAGTTTGCTCGTGGGCAAGCTCAGCTCGGCCCACGAGCTCGTGAGTTCACGAGCCAAGTCGCGAGCCCATCAGCTTTTTGAATTTTTTTTTATTACATTTTTTTAAAAAGTTTTTTTGAATTTTTACGAGCCCGAGCAGCTCGTGGCTCATTTTTTACAAGCCGAGCGGCCAAGCAGACGAGCCGCTCGGCTCGGTTGCCACCCCTACTTAACACTTGGCTATAAACATGATTGAGACCTCGCTATCGATATGAATACGGATCCCGGTTTTGCCTTGGAATATATAGATGAAAATCTTTGTGCAAACAAAACACTAGCCAATTGTAAATTAATTCACTCACATGTCAGCAATATATATATAGGAGGCGAGAAAAATGGCCACAATTTTGTAGAATTACCTGTATATTGATTTCGTACAATTAGATTGACTATATATGCATTCAAATCAAACCCGTGTACAAAATCAATGTACATGTTTTTTTTTAATAATAATATAATTATTTTATTTTTTTGTATACAAACAGATTAGTGTAAGAAATGCAGGTTGGGGTTGCGTGTTGATGATTAATATCAGTACTCAAAGATTGAAATGTGGCAGAGATGGTGTGCTATAGATGAATAATGAAGAAGCATTCGAAGGGGCTGTACAAGCTTCTCACAATGTGGGGCCACACATTTATTAAAAAAAAAAAAAGGTGGGTCCCACTCCTTTGTGAGGGCCTGTACAGCCCTGTGAATGCTTCTTCAGCATTATTCGCTATGGATAGTTGTATATTCTGTTTTCTGAATACTATATATAATTGTTGGGGTAGCAAGTCCCCAAGTAGATATGATTCCCTATATATGTAAAGTAAGGGCTGCTATTCCACTAGGCTACCGTCACAACATCAAGCTGCCCCGCGGTTCATGGCGCTTCATTTCTTGTTTCAAATCATCTCTAAAAATAATGTTATTTAACAGCGTTGATACTAAAACATCAATTTAGGTCACATTATTAGTGCTTAGCATAATATAAGTATCGATGTTTATTGAATCTTTCATCTTCATATAAATATATAAAAATTTGTTCAAAATGACTCGACTTCTCACGTTTGAATTTCTGAGTTTTTCTGTACCAAAAGATTAAAAAAAAAAAGAATTTAATTAACTTCAAGCAATCTCGGTTGGAACGAGTTGCCAACTTATATGGATTACTTTTGATAATTTGCTTTGCTTATGATATTGAAGTGACTCACTTCATATAAAGCTTGTAGAGAGAGAGAACTTATAAATGACTTTTAGTCGTAAAAGTAGGCACCATTTAATAATAATGGGACAATTTGGTACCCGATGTATAGGCTGGGCCCTTGAATTCATAATTAATGTACCCTTTTTATTACGTTTGGTGTGATTTTTGTTGGAAAATATGTGGTCCGAATGTATTGAGCTGAAAAAAACGCAGCACAGTGCTATGACTAAAGGGAAAGATTGCAAGGTGTTGGAGCTCTATGAGAAAAGGTGGCATAATTGTGTGGGGACATTTTTATTGTGTGATTGCTCAACTTGTTTCTTGTGTTTTTGTGGTTTGGAGAAGTGGTGATTGAATTATTAGTATTCGTGGCGTTGATGTCGGTTGGATGTTGTGGAGGGAGCCTTACATGAACTCTGTTTGATTTTAATTATTTGATAATAATTTTTATATCAAATTTATTTTTAATCACATATTTTTAACCGTATATTAAAAAAAAAAAAAAAACTCAAAAATTCTTTATCAAAGAAGCCGTAACAATTTTTATGACGTTAGTACGCGTCTGGGTGCGATTTGATATGAAGAAATACGAGTATGGGCGGTATTTTAAAAAAAAAGGCCCTGCAGCTTCGTACTAGAAATTCCAATAGCTATTTGACTGGACTAGCGAAGAATGAAATTTACATATTCAAGTTGCACCCCGAAAAGCAATATTGGAAAATTGTTAATCAAACGAGTTTATAAAGGGCATATTTGGTGAGTAATTATATGAGCTTCCTTTTTTTTTTTTATTGAATTTGCTAACAAAGCTCCCACGAACAAGGCATATAGAGGAATATAATATGTCCAATAAAAAACATAACAACGTGGTAAGAAATAGGAGGCAAAGGTGTGGGCTAACTTGTTCCTTTCACGAAGTATATAGTAACAAGATGTTAAAAGGCAGAGGTCCTGTGGAGGAGAACCGTCGAATGTCCGGCCCTAGTGTGTATAAGTTGTGACTGTATTCGAATTAACCAGGGTGACGAACCAGGGGAAAATGCCGTCACTTCTCGGGATTAGTCGGGCAAAATTTGGACACCTGAGTATAAAAAAAAAAAAAAAGAGTCACATTACACCCATCATATAATAAGTCTACGATATCCTTCAAGATACTGGCATCATTACAAAAGTCTGACTTTAAAGCTTGGACCACCATAAGGGAGTCTTATTGTACTGTTCCAGCTTGAGGTCGTGGGTTTTTGCAAAAAGTAGACTGTCACTTAGAGCTATGGCTTCAGCATCAGCAACCTGGTAGCATCCCAATTTTATTTTATTTTTTTGGATTTGACCATCACAACCACCCCCTTTCCGTTGGAAGTGGTTGCTTGATTTTCAATCTTTTGTTAGAATAAATCCCTATTCTTTAGGGTTATTATCTTTTTTTACTCTTTCCAATAGTGGTTATAACTAAGCATGATACGTGCTTTTGTGGGCTGTTTTTTTCTCATTCGAGTTAGAGTTCTTGTATGGCTTTATAAGTCTGAAGTTGTTATCAATAATAATGTATGTCATCCAGTTTGTTTTGAGTTTTCTTTGTTCATCATCTCTGTTGATCAAGTAACCTTTACAAATTGGTATCAGAGCCACACACATGGGCCTGATTGAGAGAGATTAAGTGTGTGAGGTTAGGAACCGCAGTATCCTAATGTGAGAAAACGAGTGAAACACTTAGGGAGTGATTAAGATATGGCAGCAGAAGGAAGCACCGGTTTTGCTCAAGCCAGCATTCCCAAGTTCGATGGAGATTACGATCACTGGAGTATGTTAATGGAAAATTTTCTAAGGTCGAAAGAGTATTGGAATCTCATTGAAACTGGGTACTCTGAGCCTATTGCTGGAGAAGCATTGGCGGCTGTACAGAGAAAGACATTGGAGGAGCTCAAGCTAAAGGACTTAAAGGTGAAAAACTATATTTTTCAGTCCATTGACAAATCAATCTTGAAGACCATTCTTCTAAAGGATACATCCAGACAAATATGGGAGTCAATGAAGAGAAAGTTTCAAGGGAATGCAAGGGTTAAGCGTGCACAACTCTAGGAACTTCGTCGAGATTTTAAATTTTTGGAAATGAAGGTTGTTGAGTCCGTTTCCGATACTTCTCAAAGGTTATGCTAGTTTCTAATGATATGCAAAACTATGGAGAGGACATGCAGGATGTTAAAGTGGTGGAGAAAATCCTACGCTCCTTAACATAACAGTTCAACTACTTTGTCTACTCTATTGAGGAGTTAAAGGACATTGATTTCCTTACGATTGATGAGCTGCAAAGCTCTTTGATTGTGCATGAACAAGAGTTTTAAAAGAGAGTTAGTGAAGAACATGCTTTGAAAGTAAGTTCATATGAGAAGCTTGCTACACGAGGAAGATGCAGAAACACCTTTAGGGGATAAAGTAGATGAAGGGGAAGACAGAGCTTCAACCGAGCCACAGTTGAACACTTCAAGTGTCACAAACTCGGTCATTACAAGTATGAGTGTCCATCCCGGGACAAGGTGCGAATTACGCCGATTTTGATGAGAAAGAAGAGCTCTTGTTGATGTCATTGTCGAGATGCACAACGTAAAAGGAGATGAGGCCTCAGGATGCTTGAACCACATGTATGGAGATAAATCAATATTCAGCGAGATGGATGAAGCTTTCAGGCATTTGGTGAAACTTGGAAACAACACCCAAATGAATGTGCTCGGAAGGGAAAGTGTTGAGGGTGAATGGAATGACTCATGTGGTCACTGAAGTATTCTATGTACCTGAACTCAAGAATAACCTCTTGAGTATAGGTCAACTACAAAAGCGAGGTTTGGCCATTCTAATTCTATCAGGGATGTGTCGGATATATCATCCTTACAAAGGTCTAATTATTCAGACTAATATGACCGTAAACAGGATGTTCGTGTTGTTTGCTCAGGATCAAGTGCAAAAGGAATCATGCTTCAATGCTACTACACAAGACACCTCCCACCTATGGCATTGTAGATATGCTCATCTCAGCCACAAGGGACTGAGGACGCTGCAGTTCAAAGAAATGATCAGAGGCTACCTAAGTTACCAGCTTCCACCGTAGTGTGTACCGATTGCATGAAGGGCAAGCAGCATCGTGATCCAATTTCCAAGAAGAACCAATGAAGATCGATTCAGAAATTTCAATTGGTTCATGCAGACATTTGCGGCCCCATTACCCCGGCTTCTAATAGTGAGAAGAGATACATATTATGCTTCACAGATGATTTCTTTAGAAAAGCATGTGTATATTTTTTGTTAGAGAAGTCAGAAGCATTTTATTTCTTTAAGTGTTTCGAGATGCTTGTGGAAAAAGAAATTGGTTTGCCTATTAAGTGCATGCGTACAGTTAGGGAGGAGAGTTTAACTCTATGGAGTTTAACGAGTTTTGCAAGCAGAATGGGATAAAAAGGAGTTGACTACTACTTACACTCCACAGCAAAATGGAGTAGTCGAGCGCAAGAACATGATTGTGATGAATCTTGTGAGATAAATGTTGTCAGAAAAGAAGGTGCCTAAGACTTTTTGGCTTGAGGCTGTGAGATAGACGTTGTATGTTCTGAATCGATCACCTACACTAGTTGTTAAAGAGATGATCCCAAAGGAGGCATGGTGGGAAGAAAAGCCATCAGTGGAGCACTTTAGAGTGTTCGGATGTGTAGGGCATGTCCATATTCCTGATGCTAGGAGGACAAAACTCAAAAATAAAAGTATGAGTTGTGTACTTCTTGGTATCAGTGATGAGTCCAAAGGGTACAGATTGTATGATCCCATTGCTAAGAAAATTATTGTGAGCCGAGATGTGATCTTCGAAGAAGAAAGTCAGTGGAACTGGGATGCAAGCCATGAAAAGGAACTGTTGATGGACTTAGAATGGAGAGACAATGAAAACAATACTAATGGAGAGGAAGAACATGAAGAGAACATAAAAAATAAAGAAGTTGGAGTTGACGAAACTAGAGTTGAAGAAGTCGGAGCTGGAAATATCACTTCAAGTACCACTTATGAAGAAGGCATGAATGCTAGGAAGGGCAGAGATAAACACCCTCCTTTATAGATGGGAGACTATGATTCGGGTGAAGGTCTATTAGAAGAAGAAGAGGTTAATATGGCATTTGTTGTACCTTCAGACCCAGTGAGATTTGAGGAAGCAGTGAAGAGCTCGAAGTGGATTGGCCATGGACGAAGAAATTAAATCCATTAAGAAAAACCAGACTTAGAAGTTAGTAGAGTTACCAGCCGGGGCAAAGAGAACATGAGTAAAATGGGTTTACAAGACTAAACTAAATGAGCTCGGAGAAGTTGATAAATACAAAGCAAGGTTGGTGATTAAAGGTTATTCGCAGCAACATGGAGTGGATTATACAGAGGTGTATGTGCATGTGGCCATAATGGACACTGTAAGGATGATCATAGCACTTGCTGCGAATAAAGGCTGGAAGCTTTATCAATTAGATGTCAAGTCTGCATTTTTACATGGAGAGTTAAGTGAAGAAGTTTATGTGGAAAAACCAAAGGGGAACAAAAAGAGAGGAAGTGAGCAGAAGGTGTACAAGCTACGTAAGGCACTTTACGGACTAAAACAAGCCCCAAGAGCTTGGTTTAGCCGAATTGAGTCTTACTTCATTAAGGAAGGCAGGCTTACAGAAAAATCACAGTGAACATACTTTATTTATCAAACGAAGCAAGATGATCTTTTGTTCACTGGTGATGATGAAGATATGATGTGTGAGTTTAAGTGTTTATGAAGAAAGAGTTTGATATGACTGACTTAGGGAAGATGAGATTCTTCCTTAGAATTGAGGTTCTACAAAGGTCAGATGGCATTTTTATATGCCAAAGGAAATATGCAGCTGAAGTGTTGAATCGGTTTGGCATGAAGGAGAGCAATTCAGTTTGCAATCCCATAGTTCTGGGAGATATACAAAGATGAGAGAGGAGTCAAAGTGGTTGAAATCTATTTCAAGCAAATTGTAGGAAGCCTAATGTATCTCACAGCCACACGACCTAATCTCATGTTCATTGTAAGTTTGATTAGTCGTTTTATGGCTAGTCCAACTGAATTGCACCTTCAAGCAGCAAAAAGGGCATTGAGGTATCTAAGAGGAACCATGAATTATGGAATCCTATATAAGAAGGGAGGAGTTGGTGACTTGCTAGCTTTCACAGATAGTGATTATGCAGGTGATGTGGAAGATCGAAAGAGCACTTCAGGCTATGTGTTCATGATGAGTGAAGGTGCAGTTGCTTGGTCGTCAAGAAATCAGCCTATTGTTACTTTATCAACCACCGAATCCGAGTTTGTGGCAGGGGCAGCTTGTGCATGCCAGGCTGTTTGGATGAGGAGAGTGTTGAAAGAACTTGGTCATTTACAAGAAGGAAATACTGCGATGATGTGTGATAACAGTTCTACTATTAAACTATCCAAGAATCTAGTCTTACATGGTCGGTCCAAACACATAGATATACGATTTCACTTTCTCAGAGACCTTGCTAAAGAAGGAGTTGTTGATCTGGTTTATTGTGGAACTCGAGATCAAGTTGCAGACCTGATGACAAAGCCATTAAGGTTGGAAGATTTCCAAAAGTTTCGTGAAGAACTGGAATGTGTATTGTCCCTGAAGTGAACTAATTGCCTGTCAAGAGCAATAAGTTCAAGGGAGGGATTGTTGGAAGTGGTTGCTTGATTTTCAATCTTTTGTTAGAATAATCCATATTCTTTAGGGTTGTTATCATTTTTGACTATTTCCAGTAGTGGTTACCACTAAGCATGATACGTGCTTTAGAGTTGTTGTATGGCTTTATAAGTCTCAAGTTGTTATCACTAATAACGTATGTCATTCAACCAATTTGTTTTTGAGTTTTCTTTGTTCAACATCTCTGTTGATCAAGTAACCTTTACACTCTTATCTTTCACCGGCGTCTTCAAAATAACCTCTACTTGAACAATCGCATCAATGTTGAGTTTAAGAACACCAGTAGATGGTGGCCTCCATCTAACATAATCCTTCCCAGCCTTCCCCTCCATCTTAGGCTCCCCACTCCACAATGTGATATATTGAGTTTCTATTGTGGAAATCTCGATTCCTCTCACTCCACAGCCACACCATCCTTAAAGCACAGCCAAACATGCCCCATCATCAGCATTACATCGACTCCCAATGCCAATTACCACTTATGTGACATCCGTCCAGCCTTTAAACGCCTTCACCCACACCCACAATCCCACCTCTCCAAAACAAAAATGGACACCCTCACACACATTGTTTTCTATGTGGACTTCTTTTGCAATTTCTAGTTTTATACAGTACAATATATCAGACATGCTACCACAATTCGTCCTTCTCAAATCTCATCACTCGTTGATTGGGTTGGGTTGGGTTGGGTTGCGAGTGAGCGAGCGAGCGAGTCGTGGGTGATCAATTGCGCCAAGATACATTTATGTCAATTAATTGATTGAAAATAGAGTATCCAGATTTTATTGCAAATGACTTATAATTAAAGAAAGTGGATCTCCAAATCTTGGTTGATAGGAAATCATAGCAAAACACAGAGTTACCGAAGTCCTTGTCATATAATTAATTGGGTTTTGTTCATGGTTTAATTATGTGTTCAAGATAATGATTTCGTGAACTAGTATAACGAATGTCCAAAATAATGCAATTCTCAACAAGACCCCATTATATTTGTAACCCCAAGACTCCAACATGGATGATAATAATCCATATCCAACCTTACCTACATTCAAAGTTGACATTGACATCAAGATCAAGTGTCACCTTATTTTTTTCTTTTTATATATTATTTAATTGTTCTATATATCAAGCTAAGTTAAAAAAAAAAAAAAAGAAAAAACCTATTAAAAGTTACTTTTTTTTTAATCTTTTGTACTTGTAAAATAAACCTTATATATATATTTGAAAGTAATGCACATACAACTATATTTAAATAACTAAATTTCAATTTCGACCAATAAAAAAGAGCAATGCTATCAATCCCAACATGTTAAATAGTGGTTTACGTGACGGTATATTACTGTAACATTTTCAATAAAGTTGGGATATATACAATTATTTTCATTTATTGAACCTTGTTGAATATTATAACATAAATTGTTTATTTTGAAATGTACTTATTACTAATATGTAAATTTACTTATAACTTATAAGTAATTCTTTTAAATCACACCCACCCACACATTTATTCAAATAAGCACAGCAAATCATATAATGCTAGACAAGGTTAAAAAAAAAAAAAAAGTTAAAAAGCTTTCCTTTTATATCATCCACGATTGATATAGCATATATTTAATTCTTATACTCATTTTCAGTTACATATTTATATTGTAAAATATTTTATACGTAAATTTAAATTTTTTTCTACTTTTTAACTACACATTCATCAAAAAATATCTATTCAAAATATCATTTCTTCAAAATAAAGACTATCGATAAAGACCATCGAATAGGGGCTATATTTTAAAAATAAATAAGTTGATAAGTTAATTTAATCCATTATAAGTAAACGACATCAACCCTGATCATGACGGAGCTTCCTATACCCCTATATAATAGAGGGACTAAAGAACAAAATTACTAATTTCAAGATATAAGTGCGATTCAAGACAAACATTAGTTGGGATGCACAATTCAAACCTTAATAATTGTTGTGATAGTGAAAGGTACATTACAATTGTGGGAGACTGGGTCGTGCTTTTGACGCGCCAAGGCGGCTAGTTATTCAAGATTCAACACTTTTAATTCCCATATAGATTTTTTTTTTTTGATTTTTCATATTTTGTAGGTGGGACAGAGGTATAGAAAGGATAGACTTATCTTACTTCAAAACATTTCATTTTTATTTTGATCGATTGTAAATTAACAAGATTGTAAATTAACAAGTTTGAATAGATGGGTCGTAGCCTATTTATCATCCTTTAAAAAATTAAATTGTTTGTTACAGTATCATTTCTCTATCACACATTCATACAATAAAATATTCTACACACAAACCAATAAAATTTTCTTACTTTTTAACCACACATTTTTCAAAAAATATTATTCCATAATTCATTATTTCCAAATAAATTCTATCAAACAGGCACTTAGAATCAATTATGCTAGTTGTAATCTACATTAAAATTGACATTGTGTGATGTGTCAAAATTTGTACTATTGATTGTTTAAAGTGGTACTAAAATTAATGTATAAAAAGTTATCATCTCACAACAATATCAAACTTAATATTAAACTTTATGTACATATAACAAGATTGTTTAGGTTGTTCGATATAATTCGAAAAATTGTTTTAACGGAATCCATCAAAATATTTCGTGAAAGTACTTTAAAAAGATATTCTTGCTATTATTTCTAAATATTAAAAAAAAAATACAAACGAAAAATGAAAATTTTTTTTTTTTTTTGGGTCCTAAATTTTATAATGTATTACTATTTACTAAGAAGTGGAGCAAGAAAATAATTTTCATTGTTTTTAAGAATTGTATAATATCGGATAATATTTCACACTCTATACTATGATACAATATTGAAAATATTCTTGAAATCATGCTACATGTACAGGAGATTTTAAAAGAATTTTTTAATATAACACTCTTGTAAATATGTGATTGGACAATTAAAAAATAATAAAAAATCACCTGCACCGGTGACGTCAACGCATCACTTTTGTTCTATGAACAATCCTTCGAGCGAGAAAAAAGGCTTTCATATGTGTGATGGTCAAGATTCCAAGCCCATAATGATAGAGGGGCATTTTTGACATTTTACTGCATTAAAAAAGACCTATCACGTGACATGATCACTCGTCTCGTTGGTAGAGTTCCACGTGGCACCCCGTCATGTCGATCTTATCTACTTTCACGCCCTTAACGATCGACCGTCCAAGTTATCCCGGATACCTCAGATCTAATCCCACGGTTAATAATTCATCTCAATCCGATTAAACTGCTCGACTTTTAACGCTCAATTCGTCCATAAATATCTCTGCTCAGTGCTCATTTAAGGGGAATTACTTCTCTAATAGGTAGTGTTAATTAGGCTTCTACGTTAGCCGTGCTAGTTAAATTGTGCCAATGGGTTTACTTGACCAGCTCTGGGACGACACCGTTGCCGGCCCCCGGCCGGACAGCGGCCTAGGGAAACTCAGAAAACACGCCACCTTTAGCTTCCGGCCTAACTCCGGCAAGGGTACGCCTTTGTTGCTATCTTTCGCCGGTTGTAAATCGTTGATCGTAACATCATGTCCTGAAGAACTCGTTAAATCCTTCCGTACATAATATTGTGCAGTAATCAGATATAATTAAGATGAATTTGATTATTGTTTAGTTAATAATTGCATAAGCTTTTAATTTAGCTCGTTATAATATAGATTTTCTCCAAGTATTAGTGTTTTCCCAATCATTTAACTGGAAATTGTTTAATTCATTTTTACTGCTTACCAGATTCGAGAAATAGAAATAAGAGCGTATAATTGACTAAGATAATTGTAATATGAATTTCTGATTCGTCGAGGATTTGATTGCTATTCGATTAAAATTTATGAGTTTCTCGAGCAGATTTGGAAGCTGCGAATCCAAGATCTTTCGGAAATGAAGCGGGTGAGGATGCAGTGAGGGTTACAAGAAGCATTATGATAGTAAAGCCTCAAGGTGTTCAGAAAGACTCGCCGCCGGTTTCGCCGGCCGGCTCCACACCTCCAGTTTCACCGGCTGGCTCTACACCTCCGGTATCTCCTTTCGCCGGTAAGCCTAGGGTTAGCTGCATGAATGATCAATTTCTTAAATATGACATCAGACATTCCAGTATCTTTTTGCCAAATGGCTTAAACTGCCCTCCCAAAAGAAGGGGGGATAATGGGAGTCTAGAAGAATCTTTCGAAATCTGACGAGGGTAATTCGGACATTCTCTTTTTCAATGATAGAATAACGATGAGGATATTTTAGTCCATTTAGGGAAATTGTCAATTTTTTCTACAGTAATGGTAGGCAATAATAGAAGACGTGTTATGTAAGATGGGCCATTTTTTATTTTTTAAATTTTGTCTTAAGTGACATTCTGTGGAATAATATCTGTAGAATCGATTAGGTTACAATTGTTAAATTGCAATTATTTGTTTGTCTGTACGGGGCATTGCTTAAAGAAACACGTAATTGACTATTGAATTTGCCAGGTAATGGAATCCAAACATGTTACCACAGGGTTACTACTTGATACAACTTTTTTATTTGTCTTTATCGAGTTTGATGCTCAATATTTGATAAAAGATTAAAGGGACCATGTTATATTGCTGTATTAACTTTTATTTTACTTTTCCTATCTAAACTTTAATTAAAGTTGAAACCCACATGAGCTACTGTTTCTAGATGTAATTTAAATGCTGCCTCATGTTACTTGTGGATCTTGTAGTTAGGAAGAAAATACTAGCTTCTAGTTAGAGAGAGACTGTGTGTTAATTGATTCAAGTAACTTAACCGCAATATTGAGGAAAATAGATAGAATTTCAGAAATTGTCGATAAGTAACTTAACCTCACTACACTAATGTGTTGTTTATTTATGTTATTATACAATGGTTGACAAATTAAGTTTTCTTTTTGTTGTCTTATTTCTATGTTAAACATGGAAAATCATGCCTTCATTGCTTATGACCCGAATTTTTTTTTCTTGCGAATGATGCGTAGGTTCAGGAGGGAGAGAGGCATTTCGGTTTCGTAGGAGGTCAGCATCCTTCGCTTACGAGAAGGCTAATGCAGTTGGACCCAGGGGCCCTCCTCCTCCTTACGACATGTGAGCTTTGATCCTTCTCTCCCTTGAGGCTGTTGTTGGAACATGCTGTTTTTGTTTCTGTTCAAGGATGTTGTGAAAGTGTTGGGGAGCAAGAGTGCTGTTAGTGTAATTAGATGTGAATATGTGTTATCCATCCACTACAGTGTTATTTGGAGAATGC
>CAIGRP010021411.1:0-16237 GCA_903798385.1 Fraxinus cuspidata | reverse complement strand
GAACACCTTTAGCACCTGTGAAGGCAGCAAATTCGTTTTAAGGAAACATCGTGAATTCGGTGGGCTCGAATCATACTGCTACCATTTCGACCTTACTGTTACGCTGCCAAATTGTTTTAAGGTAATTTCATCACAACTTTTTAAGGAGGCTTGTGTATTAAGTACACAACAGTTATTATATACCATTTTAGGAAAGAATAAACCGTGCCTCATGAATTCATATACTCCTCCACATGTTTTTCGATTATCACCACCATTCTATATTGTAAAATCGTTTGCCTTTTGTCGATAACGAGCAATCAGTGTGTGGTTGTGATAGAAGGGAGGCATTTAGAAATTTTCTTCTAGTGTGACATGCAAAATCCATAATTATTTGTGACTACATTTATGTGATTATGTTCATGCAACATATGATATTGTCGCTTAAATAGTGAAATATAGCAATTGTGACATCTATATTTCACGTATAATAATATGTGTGACGTAAAAATGAAATTAGCAATTGTGACTTCTACAATTCCCACGTGTGACCTCTGTGGTGTTTATTTTTTTCCCAAAACTTTGTGTCCTATGTTGTCTGATGTGTGACCCGAAACGTTTTTTTTACTGGCAAATGTTTAAGACATTGATTATGATGTTCTCCGTCTCACACAATATAGAAGAAGAAGGAAAGTAACATTTGTTTCTCTCTCCATAAAAATATAAATAGTAAGTTAATCCCATTTTGTGTAATTTGAATTTCAAAAAATAAAAATTAGATATACTTACCACAATTAAAACGACCCAGGACGAAACAAAAATTATATAAAAAAAATATATTGAAATACATTTTAATAGAAAAATACATGTTTATAAATAAATTAGTTATTGCCTAATCCTTTTTATAATGGAAACATAAAAGCATGATTTTCTCTTCAACTAATTCAAGTTTGGGTCTTAAGAGGCGCCGAGGCTACTAGTGGGCTTGATTTCTAGTCCACACGGAATTATTCACAAATACATTTAAAAAGTTTTCAACAAGTGGAATCTGTATGGTCAAAACCCTGATTCAATGTCACAATTAAAGGTGTGTTTGAGCCACATTATTTTGGAAGAATGTATTCTGATATAGTAGATTAATAGAGAATTTGTGGTTGAAAATGAAGGAAAATTTATTGATGTGATGGAAAATATTATTTTATTGAAGAATGTGTGGTTGAAAATGAGTAGAAAAATAAAAATGAAAATCTTAATGTGTACCAAATATGGGCTAAATATACAATTTGATCACAAATTATCGAATTAATTGATTAAAAATAATGTCTCGATTAAAATTAAAAATTTTATAGGTTACAAATTATTTTTCGATCACAAATTTATCAATAGGTTAACATATTTTTCATTGGTCACAAATCACATTTTATAAATCACAATTTATTTCATGATAAAAAAATATTGAATTAATTGACTAAAAATTATGTGCATGTCACAAATTATCAAATTATTAGTACTAATTAGTAAATATTTTGATCACAATTTATCTATTTCATTAGTCACATATTATTTATTGGTCACACATCAACCAATTTATTGGTTACAATCAACAAAATCATTTGCGATCACCATCTCAACACTATTACTAGCCGCATCGTCGCTGCCTCTTCACCACCACCTCAGCACTATCACCAGCCGCATCGTCTCTGCCTCCAGAACCACCACCTCCCGACAGCAAAATTATCATCTCAAACACCGCAGCAACATCACCACCACCTGCTCACAACCATCACCATCACACCAAACCCCCATCATCACCACTACCCAAACACCATTAAAACCATTATGACCACTACAACCACCATCTCTATCAATACGGAACACATCGCCTGCACCATCATCTACACCATATCTACCACTATCGAATACCATCGTTTGCAACACTATCTACACCATCTCCACCACTGTTGAACACCATCGCCTTTCGGTGGGATGAAATAAATATTTTATAATATAATTATTAATATTTAAAATATCATTTATGGTCTGATTTTTGAAAAGAAAATTAGCGCACTTTAATTTTAAAATTTGAAGTTTAAAGCTATGGTCTACTGTAATTTCCACGCAGCCCCATGGGCTTAGTGAAGAGATGCGACTCTAGGTCTCGGCGAAATCTCCATTTGCTGTTCAACTATTCCTAGTCAGAGTTCCCGGGTTCCCGCACGGCAACACTCTATATAGGATAGGAGGATCCATCTCTCTCTCTCTCTCTCACACACACACACACACACACACACATGACCGAATTGATGGAAGAGACCTCTACGAGTTCGAGCGCCGTCGCCAGACCGTCGCTGGAGGACATTTACCGGCCGTCAACAGCTGTGAATTCTGCCGGAGATTCATCGGCCTCAGTTTCTGGTCAGACCTTACACTTCTCTTGCGGAAACCCTAGAATCGAAGAGATCAGAGGAGTCATGCATCTATACCGTGACGACTTCGCTTCATCCTCCTCCCAACTTCCGGTAATTTCACTTACTTGATGTTCAATTTTCGTAGTAGAAAATATAATCAACGAGGACAAAATAATAACTCCTTTGCCGTTAGTGAATGTTGCAGTTAAAAATGTTATCAGTCCACTTGATGATTTCCGGAGAAATGCTTTTTAACAATTTATTTATATTTATTTCAGTCAATTTTAACGATAACTATGACTTTGCTCGAGTTGTAATTCCTTTTGAATTTTAATTATTAATTGGTAAATTGATATGAAGTATTGCACTGAAATATATTGATCCATCCAAATCAGTCAAGTACAGAATTCAGTTGAGACAGAGGGAATAGTCTATTTTTTCAAGCTTCTACCTTTTTTTTTTGGATCATGTTGGAGCTTTTACTTGCTTTCCTTGAATTTTCACGTGCTCCACGGTGTCATGTACATTAAGATATTGACCTGTAGAAAAGATGTGTTCAGAATTTATCAAAATTAATACTTGTGTAATATTGATTTTAATTAATGATTAGTAAATTGATAAAATTAATGTATTAGATTGATAAAATTGGATGAACGGTATATTATAATTCTTACAAACTTCTCGTCTCCAGTATGATTTCAGAAAAGTGGAGCTGTAATGCGCTACTCACTATGAATTTAGATTGATAAAATTGGACAGGGGCGGAGACCGGAATAATTTCAAGTGCGGGCACAATTAAATCCAGGCTCGACTTTGAGTTTTCGGTCTTGGACTTCGCTCTTTGGTTAATAGATCTTTGAAACTAACGGCACATAACTTACCTTTGAAAGTACCAAATGTGACTCAAAATTGCATGATTTTTCTCACCAAAAGATATCTTCCATGGGAAATATGGCAACATTTGGTGATGTCAATAGTAACTGTACTAAGATTTGGTTCCACCTTTTTGATAATTGCTTAGCTGCACACATTCTTATTCTGTAGATTGGGTTGATTGAAGAGGTCCAAACCAGCTAATGAAACCACACAGAATAATTAATGGTGGTTGACATTCTGTACAAGATAAGAACCAGGCAAAAAAACACGTCAAATATCCCTATGCACTCTCCGAAACACACTTTCTCTCACTCCCAGAAGTTAAAAATTAATTAAGCAATTAACGAATCAAGGTTGTTTAACAAATTAATTAAATGAAGACAATAATTATAATGACAGATGTTTCAAGAAGTTTAATAAACAAGAATTCTTTAATTTTTAACTTAAAAAAAAATACTTATTGTGAATCTCAACTATAAAACACTCTCCCACTCCACCCCCAAACAAATCATTCTTGAGCTTTAAAGAAAGAGCAAAGATATTAAAGAATTAATAGTAGAGAACAGGGAAGAGTATGTTAGGCTTGAAGCCAACAAGTTCACTGAGAAGGAGCCTTTGGGTAAGCTGCTCAAACAGTCAAGGACTACAAGGAGCCACCTCCAGCCTCTTTGTTTGAGCCTGGGGAGTTTAAATTGTGGTCTTTTTACAGGGCTGGTATTGCAGAGTTTATAGGACTGGTATTCCCACACTCTTTAACTTGAAGACTTCATTTTTATACTCAATAAAGCACGATCTACCAATCAGGCCTATATTTAAAGCCTGAGGTAGCAAATTTGGTGGTTTTTGAATTCTGTGGGGTTTTTTTTTTTTTTTTTGGAAATGCTGGAAAGCTGCAGTGGAGAGTAATATACACAATGGAGGATTTTCTTCACACTTTTCACAGGATTTTTGAAAATGAACTGGGTCTGGCCCAAAGTTGATTGCAGGCACTTGCCTGCACTGGACCCTTCATGGCTTCACCCCCGAAATTGGGTGAATGGTATATTAGAATTTTCACAAACTTCTCGTCTCCAGTGTGATATCAGAAAAGTGGACTGTAATGCGCTACTCACTAAAAATTTAGTTATATTTTAGTAAAAGTGGGCAAATTACCCTGAATCCATTCATTCTATGAATCAGGTGTTAAACTGCGTCTCATATAGAATTGGATGTATAATCCCCGTCTGATTAGAATTTAATGGTCCAACACTCCTCTGTTAGCCCTCTGTAATTTTTTTTTTATGGATTATGTCATCATGGTTACATGGAATCAGAAAAGGAACAAGTTTCCCTTCTCCAAACATTTAGGGAAGGAATATCATTTTTTTCTCCATAATTTGCCAACTAAACACTTGCATCCATTCCTTCTTTGGGACTCAGACAACAGCATAATCCTTCACTCCAATTTGATAATGTTTTTAATAACGAAGGGACGAGGCAAGCCATATTTTCCTTTGGCATGGTAAGACAAAGCAAAAGGCCTCAATGCAGATGAAAGCCTTTCAGATATTGATTTCTCGTCATTCATAAATATTAAAAAATATACCAAGAATAAAAAATGAATAAGATGGCAGAAAACATAACCTTCATTTCTTCTGTAATTGGCAGGTCTCTCTTCTATATGATATATTTTAGAAAGATATATACTTGCTTGAAATTTTGATCATGAGGTTGATTTTTTATATATTACTTCTGCCCATTAGGTTGAACGGATGCCTCTTCTTTGTGTTCTTGGTGTGCCCAATCACATGACATATGCAGATTTTTGCCAGTTTTGTGGTTCGTTCATTCAACATATGTTGGAAATGCGTATTTTCAGGTTTGATTTCTGAAATGCTATGCTTTTATTATGGATTTTTTTTGTAATTTATTGCTTTTTTTTTTTTCCTCACTAAATGTGGTATTGATATAACCTGTGAGGATTCAGGAATGAGGGCATGGAGGATTGCTATAGTGTATTGATCAGGTTTAATGATCAAGACCCAGCAGATGGTTTCTACAAGAACTTCAATGGGAAACGGTTCTCGTCTCTTGATGTATGTTCCTCTTTCTGGTTATCTATGGTTTTGGAAATTTTTTGAAATTTTATTCTAAAAGATGCCATATAGGTTCATGTATAATCATTCCTTTTTGTTATTAGTATATAACTGGTTCATCAAATACAGGAGGAGATTTGCCACGTGCTTTACACTATCGACATCCAGTACACTGGTTCAATTGAGCATTCACAGCTTTCCACCACAAGCTCTATGGAGCAACCGTCCTGTCCTGTCTGTCTTGGTATTTTCTTTAAACAATATTTATGGTGATGGATGCTTATGACTTGAATTTCATGGTTCATTTGTAATTGGGTCTTATTAAATGTATCGTATTACTATTTCTAACGTGTATATGATTCAATTTCTTGCACCTATTAACAAGTATGTCGTTCTGCATGGTTAATAAAATATAGGAGGCATAGAAAAAATTGCTTTTCTCTTCAGGAAGGGTGGTATTTAGCCATGACACAACCATTTGATCCTTCTGTAACCATGCCCGATTAGGAATAAAAAAGATAAGAGACTTAGGAATTCGGATGAGAACTAATAGCCCATGAGTTTTAACTTGAGATCAACCTGTTGAAAACAGTCAACACTAGTAGCTAATTTTCTGTTTTTGGTTATACTTCCCATTTATGGAGCCTTGGGACTTGCACACTTTGTTTGAGAAATTGCTTGTTTGTTTATCTTTTGCCTTGTGAGATTGACTGTATTTTAGAGGTGCATGAAAGTTCTCGAGGTTATTGCTAAAGTTGCCTTCTCTTATATATTGCTCTTATTTTCTGTCACTTGCAGAGAGGCTAGACCAGGACACCAGTGGAATTCTCAGAACTATATGCAATCATTCTTTCCATTGCTCCTGTATTTCTAAATGGACAGATTCTTCTTGCCCTGTGAGTACCATTGTGTCTCTGTTTAAAATGGATTTGGAATAACTTAGATTTATGGAACGCAAATAAATTTTTGTACTGTCATGGCTAAATTCTTTTTATTGGGCCATTTATTATCTAGTGGGCTTGTATTAGGTGGGCTAGCCCAAAGCCCTTGTTGTTTGGGTCTATATGTAGTGGTATCTCTGCATTTGGAAACGCATCGGTAAATTGATGAATTGAATTGTGGTTTCCTCTCCAATTTTCTGCCCTCTTCTCTCTTCTCCTCCCGCTCTCTGGTTTCTTCCTCTTCACCGTCTTCTCCTCCCATCTCTTGTTCTTCTCCTCTGTCCCCGTTCTTCTCTCTGGTAAGGTTTTTCTCCTACTTATTCCTCTTTGTCCTCTGCTGATCGGTATTTTCTCCTTTATAATTGTTCTTTCACTTGTAATTCCTTGCATTGTGATAGAAAATATCAGTTGAATGAAATATAGTTCACATTTAAGTGCTGAGTATTGAATTTAGTTCAATTATTCTGTTTATTTGGTGTTTGATTGAGTTTTGGTGCGAAATTGGTATCCAACCATAACAATTGGTATCAGAGCAGTACGTGAGCTGGGAAAGAAAATGGAAACTCTTAATAAAAATCAGGAAGAACAAATTAAAAGGTTCGAAAAGAAGATTGAGTTTTGGTGCGAAATTGGTATCCAACCATAGCAATTGGTATCAGAGTAGTACGTGAACTCGGAAAGAAAATGGAAACTCTTAATAAAAAATCAGGAAGAACAAATTAAAAGGTTCGAAAAGAAACTGAGAGTTCTAAATGTGACTACAAATTCATGGAATCAAATGTTGAAGAAGGTCTGCACTAAGCAAGATAGGATGGAGCAATTGATCGGGGAAATGAACAGAAAAAATGAATTGATCATTTCAGTGTTCACTAAAATGATTGAGGATCAATCAGCTTTGAAAGTGGAGCAACACCAGTTCAATATTAGTGCTGATTCAACTAAGGCGACTAATGAAGGCAATGGAAGCACTTGTATTGTATAGTGAGAGAATAAATCCAGTGAGTAGTTATCAGAAGATTCAAACAACGTTGAGTTAACTGATCAGATTTCAAGCATAGATACAAAAGAATCTTCTGGTTGTAGTGCAGATTTAGAAAGTGTTGGATATGTGGAGGAATGTTCTAGTGAAAATCACAGGAATGAGATCTTACCTATTGTAAGTGTGACTGTGCTCGATGAGAGTTCTAAAGTAGATAATGGTAGCGCTATTATGGAATCAACAGATGAGAAAATTGGTGGAGATATGATGCTTCAATCGATTCACTTGAAGCCGGACCATGTCAATGATATAATTGATGATATTGTTACTGAGGAAAATACTGGGAAAACTATAGCAACCACAAATGTTCATGCAAATAATCAGAGTATAGTGGTTGGAACTCGAATTGAGACAGTAAAAAATGGTAAAGGAAATGATAGGAGTGTAGTAACACTAGCTTCCCCTCAGTTGGAACGATCTACAAGTTTGTTTTTAGACACTGAGAACCAAAATTTGGAAATTGGAATGCCAGCTCATATAACTAAAGATGGTATTACAAGTGACACGAATGTTGTGGCCACGTTCCCTTTCACAGAAGCAACTGTTGATTTCTCTTTAGAATCAAATGATCAAAATTCTCAAGCAACTGTTGATTCCTTTAAAGATTCTAAGGATCAGAAGGAGGGGGTTGAGAATGGAACGCCAAGTAACACTGTTGAAGATGGAAGTCAAAGAAATATGAGCGAGCTTAACAATTCTTAGAAGACCCTTTTGGGAACCAATGAGGACTGATGATGATCACAGCGTGAGAAACAATGATTTTATAGAGGCATATGTCACCTTGCACTACTTGCTTAATCCATGAGTAGTGAAGAGAATGGAGTAGCTAGCTTCATACAAAGAAGACGTCCAAAGCTTGAGGACAAGCTTAATTCAAGGGGAAGGGATGTCATGGCTAATTTCTTTTTACTGGGCCATTTATTATCTAGTGGGCTTGTATTAGGTGGGCTAGCCCAAAGCCCTTGTTGTTTGGGTCTATATGTAGTGGTATCTCTGCATTTGGAAAGGCATCGGTGAATTGATGAATTGAATTGTGGTTTCATCTCCAATCTTCTGCCCTCTTCTCCTCCTGCTCTCTGGTTTCTTCCTCTTCGCCGTCTTCTCCTCCCATCTCCTGTTCTTCTTCTCCTCTGTCACTCTTCTTCTCTCTGGTAAGGTTTTTCTCCAGCTTATTCCTCTTCTTCCTCCGCTGATCGGTATTTTCTCTTTTATAATTGTTCTTTCACTTGTAATTCCTTGCATTGTAATAGAAAATATCAGTAGAATGAAATATAGTTTACATTTAAGTGCTGAGTATTGATTTTGGTTCAATTATTCTAGTTTATTTGGTGTTTGATTGAGTTTTGGTGTGAAATTGGAATCCAACCATAACATGTACCTATTTTTTCTTAAATTGACCACATGCTGTTATGTTATTCGTAGGGTTACTCAAATTATATATTAGCAGATGTTGATAATATATAAGCAGGCATACCATGGCTGGTTATACATTTTCATCCACTTTTTTTTTGTTACACATGACGTATCTTGCTTACGTATAAACATGTCAGAATGAAATCTGTTTATATATCCAAAATTGAACAATAGACATGCTTTCCATATCCAATTGAACAATAGACATGATTTCCACATCCACTGGTTGTTAACAGTCCAATCCCAGAAGTGGAGGCATGCATGTTAGCTCGTAAGTTTGCTTCTTATATGTGTATAACAGATTCTATGTAGTTTATATTTTTCTTCTCTCTCTGAAGTTTACTTCTTGTACTCTTACGATATATTATGACTGAGAAAGTAGGTGACATCCAAATCAAATGGATGCACATGACGAGCCAACCACGATGGATGCTCCTCAATTTCTAAGTTTTGCTTCTTTACTCAATGTGGATGTACCCTCGATTGGTAAAACGATTTTATACCCACCATTATCCTTCTTTATGGATGATTATGCTCGTAGATGCTAAGGATCACTGAACAAGCAACATAGATGTATACGTGTTCCTGTTAGATTTTATGCATCTCTGCACTAGCTAGTTGGCTTCTAGTTCGTTAATAGCTTTAAAATGTTAACTGCATCTTTTGCTTTATAATTGCAGAAAAAATAGTTGATATTTTGTTTGATTGCAAATTTTTACGTAGGTATGCCGTTATTGCCAAGAGCAGCCTGAGAAGTCAATATGCTTTCTCTGTCAAACTTCTGAGAACCTTTGGATGTGTATCATATGTGGCTTTGTTGGTTGTGGGAGGTAGTGAAACTCTGGCTTTTGGAGATAATTTCTTGATATTGGCCCAAGTAAAAGACGAGACAACACTGTTAAGAAAGAGAAGTTTTATATTCAACTCTTAATAAGTAATTTGGTGTAGGTACAAGGAAGAACATGCCGTAACACACTGGAAAGAAACACAACACTGCTACTCAATTGAATTGGAAACACAGCGGGTGTGGGATTATGTTGGAGATAACTATGTCCATCGTTTGATTCAATCTAACATTGATGGAAAGTTGGTTGAATTGAACCACCATTGCGTGCATATTGATGGGGTTTGTGGTGATTGTGCTGGAGACAATGATGCCATATTGAACACTGAAGTTGAAGCTGTACTTTCCTTTCTCGATGCCCCTCTTACTTCATAGTTATATACTGATGATCTCAAGTCCTTATACTTCTCCTGGCTAACTTCGTATCTTCATACTTTATATGCAGATAGTAAACGAGTACAATGAGCTTCTAACTTCACAGCTTGAAAACCAGAAACAGGTCAGTTCTTTTCTCATAATCACCATTATGGGTTCTTTTTTAAAACACTAAGATGATAAGGCTTTAATCTTTATTCTAACATGCATTCTACAACAAACCATCCTTGTTCCCTGTAAATTTGCTGTTGGCTATATGAATTTTCTTTCTTTTCTCACTCAGCATAACTGAAATTACCAATCACCTAGGAAATATGTTCTTTGAAATTGTAGTCTATTTATTTATGCACAGGAGTTACTGCCGAGCATTATAAAGTATTGCATGTCAGCTAAAATGTTTCTGCTTTTGTTGCAGTATTTCGAGTCTTTATTGCAAGAAGTTGAAGAGGAGACTGAAAGAGGGTCTTGTGAAGCTGTGGAAAAATCTCTGAGTCAAAATCCAAAATTGCTGAAATTGCAGGCTAAGCTAGACAAGTTTATGGAAGAGAAGAAATTTCTCGATGATGTGAGTAATTTGGGATTTCTTTTAATCATTTATATAGGAATTTTTCACTAAGCCTTGTGATGGGAATCCTAAAAGATATATAATATGAAAGACATTCCAAATTGGATACTTTTTGATTCTCTAGTATTTTAATAGATTCTCTAGTATTTTATTAGATTCTCGAGTAGTTTGTTAAATGTTTTTTTACCTAAATTTTATATATTCTCTAGTATTTTGTTAGATTCTCTAGTGTGTTTTAAAGAGCCTATTTGAGCTTCATTTTTTTGTCCCAAATGCATTTTGGAATAGTATTTTGATGGAGAATGTGTGATTAAAAAATAAGAAAATGTTTTAGGTTTGCGTATAATATTATTTTATTGAAGAATGTGGGGTTGAAAATGAGACAAAAATGGATTTTGGAAGAGGACCAAACAAGCTAAATGTTTTTTTTTTTTATCTAAATTAGACTAATTTAAACGCTATATAAAAGGACTTATGCTTTGTAATAAGACACACCTTTGGTAAGTAATAATTTGGTATTGTGTTCCTCTAAATTCTCTCTTTTATCTCACTCGTTCTCTTAATTCTCTCTTCCTCTTTCCCAATTTTGTTCTTGTTCAAGTGCTCTCCTCGGACCAAAGTGTTGTTACCGCGTGTTGCAGGTAAGAAAAAAGTGCTTGCAGCAACCATTCAAATCGAGTCACAACCACATCAACCTTTACCCTCGTCATCTCTAACGGTATATCTCGTTCCCTAGTCACAAATTTCCAAATCCTTTTCAAAACCCAAAAAATAAAAACAAGGCAGTTTCAGCTAAAAATTTGTTTTTTGCTTTAATTTTTGTAGATTGTTATCAGCTAACTTCCACAAAAAAGAGAGGAGATTAAAAAAAATTCATATTGCTTCATTACGTGCTGTTGATCAGCCAACTATTTTTTTGATGTTATCAAAGACCTCAACAACCATTCCAATTAGCTCAATCCCTGGGCGATTAAGCCACAAACACTACCTATTACCCAATGAAACTAATCCGACTAACTAAACACTCCATATATATAGCCTTCGAACCACATACCCATACCTTGACCCATCAACTCTAGCCCCAAAAATCTAGCCAACCCCTAAACCCATTAGTTGAAGCCTGACCCACAAGATACGCTCCACCTTTTCAAACCCCACAACAACCCCTCAGTACCCTCAAAGCCACTCCTCTCACCAACCTATATGCGACCATCACTTTGACCCAAACCCAAACCCAAACCTAAGCTCTGCGTTTTTGTGTAACACAACTTCCACTACACTTCGCCACCCATGTCGTTACCCAACATTCTGTAGAGATCCGCCCTTCGTGCCACCACCTACGTTGCAATCCACTTGTCACTGCCACTCGTTACCTCCACTCTGCATGTGGCTTCTTTTCCAGTTTGGCGCCACCTGCACCCTCAATTCTCTCATTTGTTAGCTTTCGCTTCAAGCAATGTTCTAAAAAGCATCATGTGTGGCAAGGCGTGGAGGTCATGTTTTGGGCTAGACGAGCATAAACGAGGTCTAGGAGTGAAAAAAGCGTAAAAGAGTGTTTTCTTATTTTATTATTATTTTAAATTTTTAGTCAGTCTAAAAATCATTTAATAATACATACAAATTATGGTAGCAAATGCAATTTTAAGAGCTTAATAAAAAAAAAAATATTTTTGAACGGTATACAAGATATAGTATAGTGCTAATTGAAAATATTTGGAGATTTTTTTTTTTACTAATTAGTAGTAGGAAAAATGATTAATTAATTTGATAAAACACAAATAACTATTTATTCAATAGTACAATACACTACAGCCAAGCCGAAGAGATTCTTATCTCATATCGAAAGTTCACAACAAAATTCTTGGAGACGCCTTCTATAAATTAGTAGGCAATAAGTGGGAAAGCAACTTTTTGGGCCTTTGAATTCAATTGACTAAAAGCTGAAAAGGTCGAAAATTTTATAATTATTAAAAAACCAACTGGGGTATTGGCCTTTGGTCATCTGGTTAATGGAAAAATCAGCCAATTCAATTGAACCAGCCGGTTTGATCCATTTTAACAACATTCAAAAAAATTTCGTTTAAGAATTGAAAAAAAATTAAAATAATAATAATAATGTGCGCTTTGACGCGTGTTAAGCGGTCAATGTTGTCGTTAATTGCTTAATTAGTGCTTAGGCCCCATGCTTGGCATTTTGCCTTGTCGCCAGGCACACCAATTACAACATTGTTTTCAAGTAACTTGTTTGTCTCAGTACTTCACTTAACACCATCTACAATTCATATAACAACTTTTATAGTTACACCAAGCCCCTTAGTTGTTATCACGATAGTGTGCCTTTACCATTAATACAATTATTCAAGTCTAGGGACTACGTTGAGACATTCAATATCCTTCTAAGAGTTAAATTACAATCGTGGGATTTTGAGTCTTACTGGTCTCCGGTCATTTCTTAATTTTCTTGATGATCTTTAATGGTTTTTTGACTTTCACAATGATTGAATTTCGTCGTATATGTCATATTACTATGTTACTTGTGGACTGTGCTAGGTATTATTTGAAGTCATTTTTGCATAAAATTAATCATCTAGATCAATGCCTGTTAATTCGTAGTAACCTGAAACTATATTAAGCCCCTGTTTGGCCTCCATTAAAATTAGTTTTAGCGGGAAATATATTTTGGAATAGCGATTTTAGGAAAATGTGGTTCAAAAATAAGAAAAAGTTTTGAATTTATGTATAATATTATTTTATTGAAAAATGTGTAGTTAAACTATACCAATTAAACCTTAAGCGCACAGTCGTCAAGTTTTATAATATAATAGTTAAGTTAGGATGTCAAACCCATGGGGATTAGAAATCAAATTTTTACTAAGTACTATAATGAAAATAATCCTTATTTTATCTAGACAGTCAAATTTATAGGATCAATATTTTTAACTAAATATAATTGAAAGTTTGACTAAATCAACGATTTAAAACATGTTTTAAGGATTAAGCAATATGAGAAGAGCCTAGGATTTTGATTCATCTAACTATCAACCATGTTATTCAATTCTCTAATTATCTCCAATTGTTTTTTCCATGTTTATAAGCAAGAGCCTTAATATAATTTTACCCATTCTCTCGAGTGCCAAGTGAAATTTTTTCCTAAAATTCAATTCCAATATCTCTATTCCGAATAAAAAATCTAAGAATTATCAAGTTCTATAGTTCTTATGTGAAAACGCTTGAAATGAATTATAATTTATCTCGGAACCTATAATATCTTAAGTCGTGTTATTCTATAATTAATTCATGATTTCTTCTCTCGAGTTGTGAATCTTAAACATCAGATCATTCAATCAATGGTCAGTTAATTAAAAGCATTAAATAACACAAATAAACTTAATGAAAAACCTCAAAGAAATAACTATTAAAAATCAAAACATTGTCTCAAGTATCGATTACATCAAACCTTAGATGAGAGTTCAGTTCATGATAGAAGAACAATAAAATCTCAAAGTCGTGATTAAAATCATAAAGAAGAAGAAAAAAAGATAGAAATTGTTTTTCAGACTTTGAATCGGTTTTCTTCTCGTTGTTGCTTTCACTCCCTTGCTTGATCTCGTGCTTTTGTTTCGTGAAAAGTGTAGTTATAAAGTGCTTCTCAAGTTGTATTTATGCTTTCTTGAAGTGCTAGACGGATTGGGATTGTTCTGGGCTTTTTATGGACCAAATATTAATACTACGGTTTACGGCGCAGCAGCTAGGAACCACACTCATCAGTGGTTTAAAAGTAGAAAGGAAAAAATGTGTTTTGGAATAAAATGGAGCCCAAACTGGGGCTAGGTAACAAATATGACCCAATGTATTATCAAACTCAATGGCTAGATCGTATGCAAGGTACCTCCCCATCTTAGTGAATATCTAGCCTACTTTGAAGTGATATTGTACAGTTCTAATATTTATGAAGCTCTTCACGTCACAACGTCTAGGTTTCTCAATGGTTTGAATTTTGAAATCATGCATGACGTTATTCTTGCACCTTAGTCCTTAGATGAAGTTATTTATATGCCAACCTATGGTATGAAAAAAACGAAGATTTTATTGTTGAGCCTATTTCTTGTTCCGATAGCGAGAAAAAAAGTTTTTGAGAATTGTGTCGTGAACCTTCTCACACCTGTCTTTGACATAATTGATTATGACACAGTTGAGGAAGTACATTTGACTGTCACTAGTCATGCCTAATCCTATTTGTGAATTTACCAATGATTTTCTTCTAATGTTACCTCAACTACGCGACATTTTCCAAGTTGCTACGTAACTTTTCAAGGTTATTGTTCGATTGCATACTTTTTTTTTTTATCGACATTCGGTTGTTGCTTGCTAATTACCATCATATTATTTTAGCTCTGACCTCTATTGTTTCTGCAGGTTAGTCTACTATACTTGTACATTGTGCTCCTAATGTTGATTTTTTGGTAGTTTTTGTGGATAAGTTGCACAAGTTGTTGATTTTTTGAGTTTCGTGTAGCTACTTTCAACTTGGTTAAAAGGAAAGATCGTTTTCTTGATTCTTTCATGTGCGTGGGGATGATTTGTAGATTTGGTTGTCGTCATATGGTTGGTTTCGTTATTTGGTCAAGAAGAAAGATGGCTTCATGGCTAAGAAGTTGTAGTTTCTCTCATTGGAGTTGAGTTCTTTCAGTCGGGGTGAAATAATAGAAATCCTAGAAGATATATTATGTGAAGGACTTTCCAAATTGGATAAGTAATTAGGGTTTTAGATTCTCTTGTATTTTAATAGACTCTATAGTATTTTGGTACATGTTTCTTACCTAAATTTGATAGATTCTTTATTATTTTGTTAGATTCTCTAGTATTTTGTAGTTTCACACCTAAATTGGACCAGTTTAAACCCTATATAATGGGGCAATGCTTTGTAATAAGACCAACTTTGATATGAGATAAATTGATTTTTTTTTCCCTGTACATCACCTTGTTTGTAGTATTCCTAGTAATGTTTCAACAAGTTGATATTAATAATTTTATTTAAGCTGTTTATTGGGGATAAAAAGTTTGTAGCTGACCTTGATAGCAGGGAAATCTCAATTTGTGTTTCTTTTTTAAATGTAGATCAATGACAATCTTCAGAGAAACCCGGACATATGGGAATCTAAGATAGCGGAAACTGAAAAAAGGTATCTCTCTTTAACCCAAGGAAGAAGCATGATAGGTAGGATATACTTGCATTTATGGCTTATGATGAATCACCTAGGTCCCTTGCATAAAAACGAGGAATCTAAGCGGCAGCAGTATCAAAAAGTAGGTGTACAATCTACCTACCATGTAACTGTTGTTTGAACTTTTGTTGATGACAGTCAGAAAACTTTATTGTTATGGATCAAGCTTTTGACTATTTAAAATGACTATCTGCTTCGATGTGCATACTCTTATATTACTTCTATTATCTATACCAATTGTCAAAATTAAACTTTTAAAAGCTAACATGGTGGATCAGAAATCATTCTTCACAGGGAAACATGTAGGGATTTACATTACAGTTCTTGAATGGCCCCAAATGCTCCTTATGGTGAAGACCCGAATCCTTAATGATTCGAGTGTCACTAAATCATAAACTAAAACAAATTTAAAGAATATTCAACACAATTATATAAATTATTTAAGCACACCCGAATCCTTAACGATTCGAGTATCACTAAATCATAAACTAAAGCAA
>CAIGRP010021407.1:46681-60951 GCA_903798385.1 Fraxinus cuspidata | reverse complement strand
AAAAAAAAAAAAAATTGAGCCCGAACCGAAAGCCCAAGTCATGCCTTGTTCTTTTTGCCGAGCTTTGGCTCGGGCCAAAAGAGCCCGAGACATTTTTTACTTGAGCCACGAAATAAGATATCATTAGTTGTAAGACCTGATGTATTTTGATTATGATGCGACGACTTATCTATCATTGTTATATCTAACTAATTTAGATAAATTATTTGAACAAATAACTAAAAAAAACAAACATACCAACTATACTTTCTTTTAGAATATAACTAACTAACTAACTAATAATTTAAAAATAATTATCTGTCCTAAAATTAAATTTTTCATAATTAACAGATAGAGTATATTTCTTAGGAAAAAAACTTTTTTTGTCTTATCCTCTTAAGATTTGATTCGATTATCCATCTTCTATAAATTCAAACCCTCATTAATCCAAAATTTCTTCGAACTTTATATTTCATAGTTTTTAGAGATGGAGCTTGATCTGTCACCAAAAATGGCAAAGAAATTGTACGGAGGACAGGGTGGATCGTATTATGCATGGTGCCCAAATGAGCTTCCATACGATGCACTTCCGTTATAGCCGCCTGCAAAGCTTGCTTTGGAGAAGAATGGCTTGGCTATGCCTTGTTACTCTGATTCCGCCATATGTTCTTCAAGGTCAGATATTTATTCATTTAATTTTGAATACTTTCGTGAATTTTTAGCTTTATTAATTGCATAAGTGAAGTGATTTTGGTCTGTTTGTTCAGGTTTTTTTTATTATTATTATTAATTTATTTTGAATTCTGTATCTGGTTTCAGTTATTACAGAGATATAATTTTTAGCGATTAGCAGCATCTACAACAGCTTGGGAAAATTACTTAGCATCTTTAAAAGTTCACGTAAATTTATGGTTTTCTCTTCTTATTCTTGCAAAAAGTTTTTGATTCTTTAATCAATTTTTAATTTCTGCCTTTTAGAAAATGGTATCAATGTTAGAACACTGTTATTTGTTAAACATACATCACATCTTTTTGATGGGAACACAAACCCTCAAAGGTCCCATGCTTTTCTATTCTTATTCTTGCGAGAAAATTTTCTTTATAACTTTAGATTGGTTTTTCATTGGCACATCTCACTATTTTGATGTTTCGCCTCATACCCATTTTTTTTACTGTTAAACTGCAGTCTTCATTTACGTTTTCTACATAGGATTGAACGGCATTGTGGACAAAATTTGTCTTGTTTTCTTCTTTAATACTGTCTGTACGTGCTATTTAATCCGCTTTATGAAATGCGTCATTTGTGTTTTCTACTGAATTGTCTATCACTAATTTACTATTATATCTCTGTTCAATCTTGATTAAGCATAGATGAGCTCAACATTCAAGTTTAGATTGACTCTTTAGACAACCTGATATGTCTATTTGTGCTGAGACCTTGGCCAGAAGAGTTATTATTGAAAATTTTAACATAGAGATATTTTCGTATTCTCCTTTTGAATTTGTGATCTTCAATGTGTACCTCGGGACCAGACTGATAGTTTATTCAGGTAATGGTACATTCATTGCTATGAATGCTTCTAAGTCTGTGATCTAGCCTCCCCTATCTTGGAGCGATTTTTATCCCATTTTAAGTAATTTTTTTACCGTTGGCAAGTGCACGTGGGTCCCATTGCTGCTGCAAGACTGCCTTAGAAATAAATTACCATAAATGTCTTTCTTTCCAGAAGAATGAATTAAATGTTAAAGGGCACATATGTCATTTTGGTTGGTCCAATTAATAATTGTGGTTGGTATGGGACTGACTTACACCGATAACATGAAACAATTTGCTACAAATTGAATAAAAAGAGCTCCCAGACAGGGGCTTAATTTTCCCAACCAGGGCGAAAACCTCAGGAATGCTTACTAACAAACCTTTTTATATAGTTAAAAATATTCCCTATCTCTCACTCTCTTTTGCTTTAATTCAGGTAGTGGGGTGGCTGGAATTGTGCTTCCAGAAAAAGAAGAGAAGGTGCTTGCAATCAAAAAGGGTGATGCCATTGCACTTCGCTTTGGTGTTGTCACCTGGTGGTACAACAAACAGGACACTGAGGAGATACTAAAACAGCCCACAAAGCTGGTTCTTTTACCGATTTCTTTTTAACGGGTTCTAATGGCATCTTCACTGGATTCTCAACTGAATTCGTCAGCAGGGCATGGGACTTGGAAGAGTGTGTTGTGAAAGCCCTTGTTGGACAGCAGTCCGGTAAGGGTATCGTCAAACTTGATGCTGGTTTTCAAATGCCTGAGCCTAATGCTGAGCACTGCAATGGCATGGCCTTAAATTGCGAGGAAGCTCCATTGGATGTCGACATTAAAAATGGAGGAAAGGTTGTCGTTCTGAACGCGAAGAATTTGCCTTTAGTCGGTGAGGTTGGACTTGGGGCTGATCTTGCGAGGTTGATTGGAAGTGCTATGTGTTTCTCGTGGTTTCTCTTGTGACTCTGCTTTGCAAGTCACCTATATTGTGGCCGTGCTCAGGTTTTCGGGGTCGACGGTAAGCGTGTCCTTGAAACAACTGTTAAGGCTGGTAACCTTTTCATTGTTCCAAGGTTCTTTGTAGTTTCAAAGATTGCTGATCCAGATGGTTTGGAGTGGTTTTCTATCATCACAACTCCTAACTGAGTATTACTCTTTGCAATTCAACTTTTATTTATTTATATTCTGTTTGTCCACCGTTTAAAATGATCTCCTACAGATATGATAAAAACATGCTCATTGCTGATGTAGCAACACGCATTTGTGGTCAAGCCTACAATTTTTGACATTTCAACGTTAAATTCTCAAAAATTGTAGGCCCACATGAGCAGTGGACAAAATAATTCCTACCTACAATGAATAAAAGATATCTACCATTATTTTAAAACTCTTTTTTCTCCAATTCATTTTCATTTACAAATTCTCGTAATAAAATATTTTGCACATGCCCAAAACATTTTCCTACATTTTAATCACATTCTATTAAAAAAAAAATCACTATTCCAAAACTCATTTTCCAATTTAATGTTAGACAAACAGGGATTTAGTCTTATCTGACTTAAATTATGGGGTGAATGGCAGTCCGATTTTCACACATTTAGCTGGAAAGACTTCAGTTTGGAAGGCATTGTCCCCTCAGGTGCTCCAGGCATCATTCAACGTTGCTCGTGATGTAGAGCAGAAATTCAGCTCAACGAGAAAGGCCGAAGAAATTTTCTTTCCACCACCAAATTGATCTAGCAATTCATTGCGAATTTCTTTCTTTAGTTCTATTAGTAGTTATAATAATAGGAATAAGAACCAACATTTTACTCTTATTTTCTGAACGCTTTCAATTTAAGGTGATGCTCCTTTAACGATATTCTTTGATTTTTGTAAATATCCTACTTTTTGTTATTTTGTGATGATTTTTTAATATGGTTTTGTTTGAAACTTGTTATCTTATTTTGTTTTGATTATGTTAAAGTCGCGGCATTTTCGTGTTAGTAGTTCACACGTCACTTGTAGATGGTGTACAACAAATTTAATTGTAATGATCTAGATACTCTTTGCTTACACGAATTTAAATGTATCTTAAAAATCATTTTGACAATTTTTTTTATTTTTGAAGAGATGACTTTTTGTTTTTGACCAGATGATTTTTGCTTTTTAAAGAAAAACCAAATTTTATCTTTTATATACATATCATTCAATTGACCTTATAAGAGGTTTTAGTGTCATTTTTGTTTATTGATATAAGTTATACCAAAAGTTATGGGAAGATTGATAAACCTGATAAAATAATTGGATTATGTTACTTTGTCAGACAGAATTAATAGATACATTGACAAATGAAATGGTGGCCGAAGATAATTGAATGAAAAAGTTGATTATATTTTAAATATTCAAATGATAAAATGTCATGTGGTAACTTTATGTCAATTTTTCCTGACAATGTAACATGATTCCAAATAATTTATAGCCTCGAGTCTGAAGGAAAAAAAGATTAAAACATTTCTAATTTTGTTGTTGAAATACACACTTGATAATCACAGTATGCACTTATATGGACACTTGGCACATATTTACTTTTCTCTTGGCAATCATGTCAATGCCGCCAATTGCATAGACGTGGTTGTCCAGTAAAATCTCGCAAACGTACGAAATCATTGATAAACAATAGATTTGATGAGTTGAGAATACTGTCTCACAGGAAATAAATTCAATTCAAATTTACTAGTTATGTATAAAATCTAAATTGTGTAACAGAATAGATTTTGATGTTATAATTATTCTAATTTAATCTTGTATTTAACTTTATTTTCCAATATAAATTAATTTTATCATAATCACGATTTGAATTTATTCTTGTACCGAATTCAAATTATTAGGATACATTAAATTTTAGATCATCTATAGGATTGCATACGTTATAAAATGTTATTCTTAAATTTTATTGCATATATGTTAATTTTATCGCGTTGTAAACTTATTATATCTCCCAATACTGAAATAAGAAGTTAATTTTCTAATTGGTGATCAATCAAATAATGTAATGAGAATGCAAAATTAACCAAGAAATAAACTAAATTACTAATCTTGAATTAAAACAAATAAACAATAGGATTCATCTTCAAACAATACAAAAAAAAAATTTAGCCAACATGTTTTTAAATAAATTACAAGAATAATAATAGAAAAATATAACCCAAATCATGATAGAATGTAAGAGACGTTGATCTTCAATTCTAATATTAAATTCTTCAAAATTTTGTTGTAATTGATTTCAATTCCTTGCTTGAGTTTGATCTCATCTCTCAAAATATAGCATTTGACCCTTTGTTTTTGATGAATTTGATTATATAAGTATGTATAAAGAGGAAAGAGAGGGTTCTCCCAATGTGTATCCCTTGTTTTGTATTTATAAGAGCCAAAAAATAGGTCAAAATCGTGTCTAATTTAGGTTTGAAAAGAACTATTGTATGTTTACACTTTGGTCCTCGAACTTTGAATTTCTTTCATTTTTTTCTTTGTTGTTCATTTCTTCCAATTCCACCAATTTGCCTCAAGTTTTCCCCAACACACAAAATTAACATTTAATTGAGTCATAGTCTCAAAATTAATTTGATCTTACTTAACAGTCTAGATATATGTATAAAATATAATTATCAGTGCTCATCATTAATAATTATGTCCACTTCTGTGCTGGTTAAAGTTGTAAGATTAATCAGTGGATTCTATCGAAAAAATTTGGAAATGGACTGAAAATTGGTCCGATTAAAGGCCAAAACCTGCTTTTCATATAACACCAGCAAAATCAGCAAAGTTTGTTACTAGATCGTAATATTTTTATTTCCGTAGCTATATTATTGTTGAAATTATTTAGTTGGCCATGAAATAGCTAACAATTTTGGATGGAAATGTAATCAATCAGCAATATTACAAAAAATAATTTTGTATAGGTTTTCATCGAACAAAAAATAAACTAGGACTAGTTACGGCCTTACGGGTACCTACAATAGTTGTTGAGACATACAAGAAAATAAATTCAAAAGAAATTTGCAGTTAAGATCCTTAAACATTACCACTTAGAGCACTTTGGTTCCCACTCAATTTTATTTATTTTTTTAGTTAAATTTAAGGTGGAAGTTTGTCCGATTTTACAAAATTACAACTTGGTTGACACGTATCGAGGAGCCAAAAGAGCAAAAAAATAGGGCCAAAATGTTTCTTCTTGGGTGGTGCAGCGATATCTTTCTAGCCTTCACTGTCACCACATCGCGAATCCTACATCCGCACAATATAATGCAAGCGAGAGAAATAAAGATAAATACAAAGATTCGTCGATTTTATGAAAGCTGAATCTTTGAATTAAAGATCCATTTTTTTATAGCAAGAATACCAAAAGTTTGATACAATAATATGAAAAAAAAAAAAAACTCAATATTTATTATTAATCAGCAAAAACCAAAAAAAAACAGCTATTGAGAAAAAATAATTTAAATAGAAATTTGCACAAAGAAAACCCAAAAAAAAAAAAATCATGAGGATGAAAATGCCCTCAGCTAACTTCATTGGCAAGAAATTAATTAAACAAAAGGCAAAATAATTAAAATACAAACAGAAGTTCTACCCAAAGAAAACCCCCAAAAAATCTAAAATTAAACGCCCTTGGCCAACTAAAAATACTAGAAATTAATTAAACAAAAGGCAAAGGTTCGGCCCCCCTCATGTAGTATTTTTTCGAGTAGGAAAAGATTATCCATCTCGAATTTCACACTGTTGATGGCAATCTATCAAATAAGTCCATAAAATACATGTTAGAACATTCTTCCAACCAATCCAAATTGCTTTGTCAATAGCTCCAAATTTTACGTTGCCATTGGAGCATTCCCCAACTCAACAAATTAAGCTTCTTTGTTACTTTACGTAGACATGAGATTTCCATCAATAATGCAAATCCCACATAATCTTTATAAATTTGAGATGCTAGAAAATAAAAATGATCAAATTCCCAAACTAAAATGTTATCATCAAATTCCTCCATCATTCCCAATTCCACATCTCCCATGCCAATAAAATAATAGACAAAGAAAGCATGCTCAATCTAACAATTGATTGAACAATTACTTGATCTAATCGATAATTGGGAGGCCACCTCAATTGTCTCCCTAGAAATCTAAAAATTCTTTGATCTCTTCATCATAAATTGGCATGCTGTCATACTTGTTATAAATTATATTAAACATCTCCTCAATTTCTTCTTCGAAAACCAGTGCACCACCATAATCCAAATCTAAAAATTCATCAGCTTCAACATAGATATGATATTTTTGATATTGAGATCTACTCCCTGTTTGGTAGGATTAAAATTTAGATTTTAATTTAAATCAAAGTCAATAATTAATTTTAAACAAATAATTTCTTTTATAATTATCAAAATTTATTTAAAATCTGATTTTTTTTTTATTTTTATTTTTTATCAAGCATGCCTAATTTCCAACGCCGGTCAACATGTTCATCATTGAGGAGACCATAGAATTTGTGGGCCCATTGCTACTGCCATTTGAAGAAAGAGAACGTATAACGTGGCGAAATGTTTGCACATATTCAATTAGGACCTTATTGAGAAGTTATGAGATTTAATGACTTATAATCTTTTAAAAGTGAAAAAATCCAACTTAAGTGCAAATATTGGAAAATATGCGCTTAGTCGGGAAAATGATTAGATTAGGATGAATAATAAAGATGATGACGATGTTGATGATGACGATGTTGACGACACCGATGACGAAGACAAGGATGACACTAACGATTATCATGTTAACATTGTTATTGTTTTTTAGAAAATTGAAAAGTAAGGGGCTGTTCTCTTTGTGTTTCAGTTTTGTGTTTTGAGTTTTGAATTCATTTTGTGTTTTGTGTTTTGAGTGTCCATTTTGAGATTTTTGAAAATGTGTTCTTTTTGGCATTTTGAAAAATTGTTTTGAAAACGTCCAAAACGCGTTTTGAAAATTTTGACTTGATTATAACTGAAAACACCCAAAACGACAAATTTGTCGTTTTGGGTTTTCTTTATAAATTTTTCACTTGTTTTCAGAAACGCGTTTTCGAAAACGGGAAAGAGAACTCGTTTTCACTGTTTTGGAAAATCGAAAACAGAAAACGGCTTGAAAATTGTAAAGAGAACGGGGCCTAAGTTTTTAGGCTTAATTAGTAAAGTTAACCACAAATCAACCAGGCTTAAAGTGCAAACTTGAGAAATTTTGCATGAAATCTCATGTTTGGGTTAGGAATATGAGGTAATTATGCCCACTACACTCTAAAAATGACTAATTAGAAAACTACCCCTAAAATTAACTAAAACCCTTTCACCGTAAATAATACGCAATATAACCCTCCAAACTTTAGAAAGCCTCAAATCAGAAGCCATAACCCCTGCCAAAACTCCCAAGTGATGAAAGTTCTGTAAGGTGGGGATTAATGGATTTTCCCACAGGTGATGCCAGATCTTCTGTTCAAATAAAATCACGGTATTTAAGGAAATACAAACACTCGTTTCTGATTCAACCAAGCTCCCTAAATCGAAACTGGGAGAAATTACTGTAGATGCTACTGATGTGAACCAGATAACTGCTAGTACAGCATTAGAACCAATGGTGAAGCTACCTACTCTCTTAGATGTGACACTTGATGGGGTGTCCTCCTACATGCCAGGAGCCGAGGCACATTCTTTTGATAATAATTGTGTGTTTGACGTGGATGGTGAAGTGGTTCCAACCCTAGACAGTTTAGGGATGGTTCCATTCGACTTTGGACCTAATCTAATTTTCGAACTATATGATTGGTTTGTCTTACCTGAATTTACTAATATTGGGTGGTTATGTCACTTTTTTAATATATATATATATTTGTCATTGATTCCAATATTTTGATCGGTGTTTTGTCCATTTTGGAATTTTTGTCACATTTCTTAGTGTACGTCATTTTTTTGGATTTCTATCATTTTTTTAGTATTTATCATTTTTTTGAATTTATGTCACTTTTTTTTAGTGTTTGTCCCTTTCTTGAAATTTCTATTACTTTTTTTAATGACAAACATAATTTTTTTAATAAAAGTGACATTATATATCATCTTATAATAAAAAAGTTACATTTAACTTTAAAAAGTGACATAATGTCAAAGTGAATTTTAATTTTACATAGTATTTTTTGACTTCCAAAATACTTTTCACATTATTTTTCAAAAGATCCCCAATTTTTTGGGCATTTTCGTAAGTTGCCCAATGAATATTTATTTTGTTCTTATTGTGAAGTTTTGGACATGTTTTTAGCTTTCTCCTTCAACAATCATTTTGGGCTTACCAAGTTTAAAATGTTGAGTCCAAGAGTGATTTAGAATAATGCTACTTGTACATAATGTAGTTTCATAATAATTTACGTATAGCTAATACGTCCAAACAAGAGTAGAGAATTTTTTTTATTTGGTTGAAAAATTCTGACCCAATCATATCACACCACATCATGTGTATGTAAACTATTATGTATATGTAGCACAATCGAAGTAACCTATTACGACCTACATGAAAACGTATTATTTTTGGAGTAATACTTTTTGTACATCATTGTATATATAATGATGTACATATAAATGATATGGAAAGGAGAAAATGAGATAAAAAGAAGACGAAAAAAAAAACTCAATTATTATAATCTCTCCCTCTTCCAATCTTCTATCTATGCATTATTATGTAAAAAATAATGTACAAATAGCATTACTCTTGTAATTATATATTTCTCCAAAAATAAGAGTAATGTTATTTATACATCATTGTTTATATAATTATGTACAAATAGATCACATGAAAGATAGATAAATATTATAAAAAAAATATTGATTACATTATGTGATTTCTAATAAAATATTGCGATTCTAATTTAATTAAATAGATCATTATCACAATAACACACCGTTATTATCACTATCATATACTAGTCATAAATCACACAAAGTCACTATTAACAAAACACAATTCGAGACTTACAATTACGTATTTAATTGCAAATCACACATTTTATTATTTCATGGCATTAAGAAATTAAGGATTTCCTCAAATCGCCACCCTTCGGTACATAGAAGCTAGTCCTTCTATCCTGAATAAACCCTCATCCGACCAAAATTGACAATTTTTGCATTGCTTAATGAAGTCGACCAAATACTATGTTATAGGACCATTCTCTAGAAATGCCCATATTTGGTATCTTGTATTTATATTAACTTCGCTCACTCAAAGAGTAACCATTGAACAAATAATAGCTAAGGCGACTCGTCGAAAGATTGCATTTGCTACATGATTGCCAGAACCAGCACGATACTCCAACATCAAGCTGAACTTCGAAAGAAGTTCCTGCCAAAGAGCTTGCTTGCTTGAAAGTTTTGATTAGGACATGCAATGGCTAACAATAGTATTGTCAATCTTCACAATAATGAAGTCCCAAATAGATAGTGATGTCGTACTCATAGGTAATAGACTATTGCCAATGACTCTCTTTTATAAAACAAGTGGCGTTGCTCTATATTATTCAACTCTCATAGGCAATCGAATGTCCTTGCATTAGGATCCCTCCTAGCACAAAATCTAATCTAACGAGTTGAACTCAAATAGTTTAGTCATACCCGATTAGTCCATAGACTCCTTAAATTTCTCAAAAGCGGTTTGGCATTGTATCGGCCAATCAAAAGCTTTTTCATTATTTTTAATTTGGTCAATGGCAGTCTCAATATCACTTCACAAATCTTCGATAATAATTGGTCAATCTAAAAAAGGAGTGTACATATGTATGTGATTTGACAATTGCCAATCCCTAATAGCTATAACCTTCTTCAAATTCATGTAGACTTTCATCGCTTGATAATGTAACCCAGAAAACTAATTGAGGTTTGGGCGAATGTGCACTTAGATGGTTTAGCAAAGAGTTCATTCTTTCATTGTCAAGTCTATTCCTTTCTCACATGTTTTTCCAAAGTCTCATTGTAGATTACAATGTTGTTCAAATACACTACCAAAAGTCATCTAGAAACTTGTTGAGTACCTAATTCATCATCATCAAGCTAAAGGCTGACATTGAATTCAAATGCCCTGTATCTGGTTAATATGGTAGTCTCCGATTCATCCCCATTTTATTCGAGTTTGCCAGTATTCAGACCTTGGATCAACCTTTTATGTAATGTTTCTCCCTACTCAAACAGTCGAAGCAATTCGCCACAAATGAAATATGATAAATATTATTCACTATGATTTTGTTCAAGGCCGAATAATCATAACACATTCAATGAGAACCATCGATTTTATTCTAAAATAACACCGAAGCTCTATATGGCTATTTCACAGGCACGATAACTCCACTATCCATCAATTCTATTAATTATTTTCTAATCTCCTCAAGGTCAACTTAAGACATGTAGTAGAATGCCTTAGCAAAAGGCTTGATACCCATAATAAGCTCAATTTCATGATCGATAACCTCCTCAATAGCAATTTCTTTTTAAATTAATCCTACCTAACATCTTCAAATTCTTGCAGAAGCATTTTAACAAGTTCTAGAATATGACTAGTAGCCTCCTCTATCTCTTGTAATCGAAGAGTGCATGAATATGATAATCCACTTGAAGTCCTTAATAAATTGCATGCATGAGATGCTTTTCTTACCCAATTTCCAAACTAGTGTTCGAATGACAAATGACTTGACCCTTTAGCCCTACAAACATAAGGTTTTGGCTTTTCCTCTTTTACCTTCTTCAGGGAAACACCGTCATTTTTAGTTACCTGGTGAGATATTCTATTACTCCGATGTGAAAATGCACCTACATTCTTCTCATAATTGACCTCAAAATAGATACTAGCATACCGAGCATTTTCTTTAAACCCGAAACTCCACCTACTAGTTGGTTAATGCATTTACATTATGTCTCTAAAGGCAGTCTTTCATCTGATGAGGTCTATTGCATAAAAAGAACTCATTCTTTCTAGGAGCAGTACTTGATTTTATTTTTCGGTGCCTTTCCTTTGTTCTAGTTGCTTCAATATCCACCCGGATAGTTTCCCTGATGACTTCCCTTATGGTTGGAGTAGTGTTATCTCCCATTTGATCTAGAGTGTGCTTGAATTACCCATTTCCTTCCTATTTTGGATTTGTTATTTCTTTGTAGCCAATCCTTTCTAGGTTCACATTGGTAGTTCATCAAGCATTCGAAGAATTTTATTATCGTGCTCAAATTAGCCATCTTCTATCTTTAGAGTTCAATTCGTGCCCTTTTAGCCATTTTATGAAGTGAAAAGCTTATTATTTTTTCAACATGTCTCAGATATCCATTATATGCCCTAAAAAGGTTTTCACATAGTCCTAGATGAAGCCCGTGTGCTTTAGTTTTCTCAATGCTTGTCGAGCCTAATATTCCACATTTTTCGAGAAAAACTATGATCTGATCATCCCTTTAAAGAGATTCAAAGTGGTTATCTAGTTCATGTTGGCCTGAATATCTGTATATTTTGTCCGCAGCCTTAGTTTTGTATCTCAACCCAATACATAGTAGCTATTGACACATTTCTTACCTCGTCTTCAATAGTAGCCGCAAGAAAATATTGTTCTATATCAAATGGAAAGTTTTCAACTTCTTGCATCACATGCCTTTCCTTAGGTGTACGACTCTGGAATTCTGAGCCTAGGTGCATACTCTTATACGGGACTTGTCCATTGCCCATCACACATTGAAGTATGCACAACTAAAGTCTCAATATTTCCATTTCTTCTTGCTGGTCGGGGAATGATTGTAACGACATCACTCATCAATATGCAAGCCGCCTGGCTTTCATCCATTACATGTGTAATCCATGGTTCTTAGCTTCTATCTCAACCTTTTTTCTCAAGTGCCTCGAAAACGTAGCATAACTTGGAAGTTTACCTATCAAGAACACTTAGGCGTTGTTTAGTACTCTTTTTGTAGTCAACCACCTTAGTGGTGTGTGATGCGTCTATTACTTTATTATCGAGGATCGTAAGTCGCAACCCTGATACCAACTATGATGAGGTATTTCCTTCTAGCGCAGAAAAGAAAACTATGCGGCAATAATATATTCCTATATAATAAAGTTTGCCTATTCACAATCGGTTTGGGAATAAACAACATTTTGAAGATATTATTGCAATAGAAGATTTGAATCCATTGAAAATAACGTATCCATTGATTAATGAAAGCAGTAAATTAAAATTGTTGGTGTATGGGACGAACACAAGAAAGCTTGACAAGATTTCGAATACCAACACTTTAATAGCTCAAGTAAGAAAACCTAAGTGGTATGAGTAGACATTTAAAAGATGATGAATCATATTAGTATTTACAAACAACATGATTATTTGAGCACTAAAATAAACTTTTACAATTGGAAGGAAATTTTAACTTAAACTAATATTTATAAAGTGCAAGTGGTCAAGGGTTTAAGTATCGTTGTAGTCCTTGACACAAGGCCTGCAGATCTCGGGTTGTTTGGATTTTTTGCTATCCTAGACAGTTCATGGAACCTGCCCAGTGCAATTTGTATGACCTCATGAATGGTTCTAATATCTATATTAATTCATTCGACACCATAAAAAACTTACTATTTTACAATAAAAAGTGTGATACCTGTATCTTTATCACATATAAAATATCATGTTGCAAAAAATGTAAATTAGGTTACAAATTAAGTTGATTAGATTATAAGATGTGAACGATGGATATGTTAGATTTGGAGACGTAAGAATAAGACATGATCCTTCTTATTTTTTACCATATCACCCTATATATCGTGGTATCATACAATAGATCGCAATTGCTATTAAGATTCCGTTAATTTTGATAAAGAAATGTTCAATTGACATAAAAATATTAAACTCTTGTTTGGAACTAATTTTTTCAAAATAATTTTTGTCAAATTCATTTTTAACTAAACGGTCTTCTAAACTATAATATTTTACATTTTTCCTTTTTTCTTTCTTTCTTTTTAACAACCCATTATAAAAAAAAAAAAAATCACTTGTGAAGAATTCAATTTCACACAAAAGACTTCAACCTGTAGTAAAATTTCGCCAAATAATCCTGGAAGGTATGGCCCACAAGTTCTCTTCCCTGCAAACCTACCAACCTCAATCAGCTGAGCTGACCCACTCTTCTCTTTCCCTTCCATCACCCCCACACCCAACTCTCTTCCCGTAGGCGTAGCCCCACTTTTTGCTCTCTCCACTCCACCGCAGGCTTCAATCCAATACACAACCTTTCCCATACCCTTTTTCGTAATTTCACACTAACTCTCATCGTCTTCTTCTTTCTCCCAAGTCCCAAGTGTACTCTTAATGCACATACTAACGCACACAATATAACCGCCTCGTTACCTTTTTTCCTCTATTGTTAGGGTTTCCACGCAACCAAATAATTATCTCGATCGCCTCCAAATTTTGTATAAGATTTTTCTCTCTGCCGCTTTCTTTTGCTCTCATAAAAAAATTCAGGTATTCTTCGATCGCGTCGGGCTTTTCGCCTTTTTATGTGTGGAGTGTAGCTGTAGCGTGATTTATTTCTTCTACTTCTTCTTCTTCTTCTTTTTTTATAATATTTTATGGGTTTGTTTCGTGATTATGTTTTTGCCTTTGTTTTGTAATCTGGAATTTTTTTGGGGATTTTGAATTGGATCGATAGAATTTAAGAATTGGGGTTCGATTTTGGGAAAACGTGCGAATTTTGTTCCTTTGTA
>CAIGRP010021407.1:0-40200 GCA_903798385.1 Fraxinus cuspidata | reverse complement strand
AAAAAAAAAAAAAAAAAGGAGCAACAAACTGTATGGCTCCGTATGCCTGTACCAACAAAGGAGCCCCACAAGCCTAAAAATAAGGTACCCTACTTCCGCTCTGTACCTGTGGAATATATTGAGTCTAACGAAACTATTTGTATAACTTGACGCAAGAGAGGCTCAGATTGTCTTACCATGTATTCTTCTAATAGGCATTTTCCTGCATTTTCCGTTATCTCCAGAGTCTTATAATAGTGTCTGCTCTTCAGTTCCCTCAAGTTTCCACAACATGGATCAATCATTAAGTTAAGATTCCCACATGCCTCGCGGTCAAGTTGAAGTGATCCTGCATGATTTTTTTTTTAGTCTCATACTATTTAGTATGTGAAATAATTCAGTTTAAAAGGTTTGATGTCTTACGTTCAATAGACGAGAGAACATTCTTGCTTCCGATATCTGCATCTTCAAGTGCAGACGATATTGCAGAAGAAATTTTTGCTCGCAGGACTTGACTGGTCTCCGTCCCTCCTCTGTAGTAAATAAATAGCATTGTTTTAATGAATTAAAAATGTGCACGCTCAACTTGAAGTTCACGACCAAGGAAAGCATCACTAACCTAACTATTTCATCCACAGAAGCAACATTGCTCTCCTCTAAACCGAGCAACGATTCTTGAGCATTGCACCATTGTTGCACACCCAACTTTGCTTTTTCCAAACTGCACAATTTGTTTTAATTCACGATGGAAGGCTAAGGTGAGCATTCATCCACCAAAATGATACCGATGAATGTTTGGTTAAGCTATTTTAAAACTTACTTTTACTTTCAGCGAACTTTTTAAGCATAGAAAAATGTTCTCTTAGCAACAAGAATGCACTATACTCACCAGTTTTGGAGAACCTCTTTTCTCCAGATAATGAGATTCAGCTTTTTCCATGTAGTTCGTCCACTCAGCCTTAATAGAACAAGCAGTGTCTTGCATAACTGACATCTCTTCTTGTAATCCGTTGGTTCTACTAGCTGCACTGTCCCGAAGTCCATCAATTGCACTTTGAACCTAGGGAAGAACATGAAAAAAAGGGAAAATGGTGTAATAAATATAGCATCTGAAATTACTCTTACAATGGTACGATAATTAGATCAAAACAAAAACTTGAAACACAAAATCTAGTCTCATGAAATCGAAAGATATACTGCCTCAACACAAACACTTGTTTTGTAATAAGAAGTTATCACGAAGTCCTTGTGGAAGCTGGCACGTAAAATAAAAAAAAGATATCAAGAGGCTCTTTAAACATGATATGCTCCTTATTTTAAAAAGTTGGTCCTTAAAATTATGCTCCAAGAAACTCCTTAAATTAATATTTTAAAATAGAGAGTGGGTTTGACTCTTCAAATTTAGAAAGCTAAATTCACTATTTATAATTAAATGCATTCAAAGTATTTCAATTTCCAATGCAGAAAAATAATAAAATAATTTGGAGAGAAACTAATGAAAATAAAAATAGGAAAAAAGAATAAATATGTTTTGGAATTACTAAAATTTAGTGTTAAATATAAAGAGTCCGTTGGAGTATTTAAAAATCTTTGCTCTCTAAATTGTAATATATGTTCTTTAAAAATAGAATACCTTGGAGATGCTGTAAGTCCATGTTTGGTAGGGGATTAAAATTTAGATTTTAATTTAAGTCAAAATCATCAATTAATTTTAATCATATATTTCATAAGATCCACAACTTTTCAACTACACTTTCATCAATTTTTATCAAACTCTACTAAAAATCGATTTTAATCCCCACCAAACATAAGCTAATTGTTGACTCTCCACGTTGACGATTTTTAAACCTCTTTCATGACTACCTAATATTACTTTAAAGATTTTGTTATCGTTCATTACACTTATGACTCAAAAGGTCACTTGAAGCTAAAACTGCAATAACAACACTGGCAACTTCAATGGTTGTGAAACCAAGTCTCACCAGCAAATAAGGGCTCAAAGGATTTATGGAAAACCCTCGAAAAAGAACATTGTGGACTATATTTTACACGAAAGAAGCTGTTACAAAGACTTACCAGATTGTAGTTTTTGTATTACTGAGTATAAAAATGGCATGTTAGACATTTTGGTTATTCTTATAACATTGGAAGTTCTTAGATTTAATTAGAGTAATAATGTATCCCAACAGTTGTTTACAAACACTTTGCAGCACTATCTTGGAAGATCAATGAAAGTAGACACAGAGATAAGTAGATGTAATTAATTCATCTGTCTATCTACAAGGACTAAGTAAAAGACAGGTTACTCAAGCAGTGGGCTAAAATGGCATGTAGATTCTAATCTTAGTTTATTAAATTATCAAATAAAATGATTGTAGTACGATGTGCATACCAGCTTTTTCTTCCGAGCATTTGAACCAGCAAGCAGCTCTGCCACCTTTTCTAAGATTTGCCTTTCTTCATTAGCAGCACATTCCTATAGAAAAATGAGACAACCAACACAAATGAATTTAACAAGTATGTTAAATCAAACCTAGGATCCTTTTACAGGAGGGGATTATTTACCTCAAACTTCTTTTCAAGCTCAGACAATTTCTGATCATTAACCACCTGTGCTTCTTCCACAATTTGGCCCAGTTCTGTAGCATGCGTATCCAAAGTCTTGAAGAAGTTTACATTAATTTGAGAAATTGATCTTGTGGTAGCAACAGCTCTAGTATGAGCCTGCAAAATATGACAAATTGTCAACTATGTCCACTTCTGAAAAAAAAAAAAAAAAATTAAAAACAAAGAAAGTGCTGGGAATCAAAACAATCCGCATTTTAGTCAATAAAGAAAATGCTAACCTCATGTTGCTGTTGTGCGTATGCAGTTAATTTATTCTTCTGACTGTGCAGACTGTTTTGAAGATCATGAAGTAGTGTATCAGCCTCTGAAGCAATTCCTTTGAATAGCTGCATTGTATGAACTAATATCAAAGACGTGCTAAAATAAGGTTCTAGAGTAATTTCTCAGAGATTCAATGTATTCAAACCTCTTCTAAAGCTGAGGAATGCTTCGAAACTTCAGAATTCAGACAACCAAAAGTTGACTGAGAGTTATCATCAAGCTCTGCAGCTAAATCGTTTAAAACCTTGATGCCAGAACCATACATGGTTTTCAATTTTGATAGTCGTCCTCGAAGCTCTTCAGCAACCTACAAGCATACAAGATGAGAAACTGTGTTAAATGAATAGCCATATACTGCCTCTAGAGGCATTTACCATTTAATGGCATATACCTCACTCTTTGTGAATACAAATGACTTCATATCTTCCTCCATTTCCTGCAATTTTTGCTCTTGTTGTGTAGCCGAGGATGCCACAGTTTTTTGCAAGATTTCAAGCTGCTGAGTCAATTGGGATTGGAAATTCTGGATAATAACTCTATTTCCATCTTCTATTTTGTTTTTGCGTTCTGGAAAATCAGCCATACATAAGCTTAGAATAGGTTCTCATGTTTTTCTTTTGAATAATATTGCATATTCAATATTCCAAAATTAGGATGCAAACCAATCTTCGTGAACAGATTAGAGACATCCGATGTAGCATTCTCCAGTTCTGTCCGAAGCTCAAGTGCCCGTTCAACAAGTGCTTTCTCTGGTAGAAGGTAATCATACAAAAAGTCATGAAGCTGTTCCATGGATGTCATTTTATTCAAAAACGGTGGACAAAATCAGGGAGAGCTATATACTTTAGATAAGATGAATCAAAAAAGTAGTTAAAAAACACTCCCAAAAAGTCAGTTGACCCAAGTGCAATTTGGAAAAAGAACCACCTAATCTAAATTTTTTTTTTTTTTTTTTTTTAACGAGCGGAGTGGAGGGGAGAGAGGTACCAATCCTTGAACCCTTTACCTCGGTAGTGGAAACCACCACCCCTAAGCAACCGGAACAAGGAGAATTGGTGCCAGGTAAGCTAGGTTCATCTCCAAAGTTTAAACATTTCAGTTCAGAAATATTTGGAAGAAAGAGAGCAAAGAAAACTATTTAGTATATGGATTTATTTATTTATTTATTTATTTATTTATTTCACTTTTTCTCTCCAGTTTATTTAGTTATTTTATGACCAAGAACAAGTTTTCTTATAGAATCACATAGAGCTTTTAAATAATTTAAAATATCTAATAATGGGGTTTTGCGTAGATAAATTATGAGATTTCATATTATACCGGTTGAAACTGGGTTGAAGGATAATGCAGCAAGAAATTGAAAGTTTTTTGTGTGAAGCTAGGTTGAAGGATAATATGCACAGAAAGTGAGACTACCAGATTTAAGAAGGTTGGATATCAGGTATTCCTTCTCTCTTATTGTTGCATTTGCCTGCCCGTGTCTTTCTTCAAGATCAAGTAATGTGTTCACAGTTTCTTGTAGCTTTTTCTGAATTATGAAAAAGGGAACATAGTTATTCCACGACGGCAAGGAAAATGGAAGTAAATTTGTATTTTGGATAGGGTGAACATTCAAACATCACACCTCATTCTTCTCAAGTTTTTCGCTCAATGCAGCAGTCAACTTCTGCTGAAAATTATATAATTCCTGGATCTCCATCAGTTGCTGCGTACAACAAAAACACAATTTCGTAATGATTCAAATATCTTAGTAGAAACCACAAAAAGTTATCCAAATAATTAATATTTTACGTTAAAATACCTTGTCCCTGAATTCTAAATCAAGTTCCATATGTTCAATCTTTTCAGACATGGCCTGAAGGGGGAAAAACATAACAAATTTTGAATTTCACAAGAGAATCTCGAGTAATTTCATAATATCATTAAACTAAGTTTCCTAATGTCAAACCTTTTTCTCTGCCTCCTCCTGGAGATAACGATCCCTTGGTATGTATATCCCATTCTTCTCTCTGGCAGCATACACCTCTGATGGACATAAATTTGTTGTAAGGAACTCATCCTTGTTAAGTATTGAAAAGTACAGTAACCAGTCATACTTTTAGGAATCTTGTTAATTTTAAGAGATTCAGTCCTAGAAATTAGGGATTAATTATTTATCTTTTTTCGTAATCAGTAAAAATGCTGTCTTATTTCTATATTTTGTACTCTTTTTCCATTCAGAAATATACAGAAAAGTTCCATAAAACTGTCAACATGGCATCATGGTATCAGAGTGTTCCTTGATCCTCAGTTTCCTAATATCTAGTTCATTCTCTTGCTGTCTTATGTTAATCTCTTGGTGAACTTCTTGACTCATCATGTCTGATATTTCAGATACAGATTTTTACCCAAATTAATCCCAATCAGCCACAAAAAATGAACGAAACTCGTCTTCAAATCACAACTCACAGGTAGACTGGTCAGAATAATGGTCCCAATCCGTTCGTGGTGATGGAAAATTTCGTTACTCGTCTGGTACTACATAACCACAAAAACAGAGAATGAATCAGATATTTATGTATGGGAGGCAAAAAATTCCATTGTTATGGAATGGCTGGTGAATTCAATGGAGACTAATTAGGTAGAACATATTTGTTCTTATCAACAGCAGCAGAAATCTGGGAGGCTGCTGCAGATACTTATTCGGATGTTGGCAACTCAGCTCAGAATTTTGACGTTAAGGCAGGTATTCGTGAGATGAAATAAGGAAGTCAAAGTGTCACCACGTATTACAGTGTATATATATTTTTTTATAACTGTGGATGTCCAGACCAGCTTGCACGCACCTCGACTAATCCCACGGGGCCCTGAAATTTACGGCCGGATACTCACCTCAGTGTCCCTGAGGGGATTCGAACAGGTGATCATTGGGGAGCAAATTCAAAGCCTGACCAATTAAGAAACCCTTCAAGGTTCACGTATTACAGTGTTTTGAAGGGTCTATGGCAAGAACTAGATCAATATTATGACGTTGAATGAGAATTTACTGATGATGATACTATCAATGAGATTGATAGAGATTATGAAAATAGACGAAGATCACGAAAAATTGACAAAGATTATGACTTACATAATTATGTATATAATTGTATTTACCTTTAGACTGATCACATATACTATATTTAGATTGATATCATGGCTGTATAAGGTAATATTCTTCCTATATAATGCGAGGAATCCCTTAAAGGAAGATGATTCAATCAAAAGTTTGTCATGGTATCGGAGCTACTTAGTAGACTTTTTATTGAATTCTCAATTTTCTTTGGGCATAACTCAGCCACTCAGGTGTAGGTTTCTTGTGGTGATTGACGGTTGACAGAATTCTTCTCAACGTGTCTCTTGTGATGGGTTTCTTGTGATGGTCGACGATTGACAGAATTTTTATCAACGTGACTCTTGTGGCGGTCGACGGTGACAGAATTTTTTGTTAACGTGTGACTCTTCAGTGCGTTGAGTGTGGGGCAGTTTCTACCATCCCAAACCTATTTCGATCTTCCTAGGTTTTGAGGAATATTATGGAACACCTACGGCTTGGTTCGGTAGATTTTCAAAATCTATTCGACAATCTAGTTATTCACAGTCAAGCTAGTCATACTTTGTTCCATAAGTATTCAGTTGAAGGTAAAATTTCCTTACTCTATACATTGATGATATTTTTTTAATAGGTGGTGATGATGAAGAAATTGAAAGCTTAAGAAAATTCTTACCGCTGAATTCGAGATAAAAGACCTAGGTTCTTTAAAATGTTTCCTAGGTATGGAAGTAGCTATATGAAGACCTAGAATTATAATCTCTCAAAGGAAGTATACCCTCGATCTATATAAAGAAGTGGGGATGTTAGGATGTAAACCTGGAGAAGGACCCATAGATGCTAATAAGAAGCTTGGAATGGTTGAGAAAGGCAAAGAGGTAGATAGAGAAATGTTATCAAAGATTAGTTGGTAAACTGATTTACATATTACATACTAAGACAGATATTGCATTCTCAATTAGTTTGGTAACGCATTACATGCATTCTCCAAGGGAAGAACACCAAGAAAAGGATTGTTATTGAAAAAAGATACACAAATAACAAATTCAAGTAGAAGCATTCATAGATGCTGATTGGGCAGGTTGAATAGATGATAGAAGGTCAACTTAAACTTTCTGTACCTTTCTAGGTGGAAATCTTGCAACTTGTGACTTGGCGCAGTAAAATACAATCAGTTGTTTCTAGGAGTAGTGCAGAGGCTAGATTTATAGTGGTGGCATGTGCGAACATGGCTAAAGAGGCTTCTAGATGAGTTGAAGGTAATTACAAAGGCTCTTATAAAACTTTATTGTGACAACAAGGCAGCTATAAACATAGCCAAGAACCCGGTCCAACATGATAGAACGAAACGTGGAGATTGATCGACAGTTCCTAAAGAAAAAACTGGAAAATGGTTTGATTTGCATACCATTCAATCCTACAACAGAGCAGCTGGCTGATATATTCACCGAAGGGTTGTCCAAACCAACTTTTGATTCAATAATCGACAAGCTGGTTTAATTGAAATCTTTGAATCAACTTGAAGGGGAGTGTTGAAAGTACAATAAAAAGTCATACTTCAGGGATCTTATTATCTAAGAGACAGGTTTTTGGAATCTTGTTATCTAAGGGACAAGTTGTACAATCCTAGAATTTAGGGAATAGCTATTTATCTTTGTTTTAATCATTATCCTATTTTTAAAATAGGATAAGTGGTTGTAACAAAATCTTGGTTTATGTAGTCTTATGTCTATATATTTTGTACTCTTTTCATTCTGAAATATACAGAAAAAGGCCCATAAATCTGTCACCATAAAGAATAGCATTTGAATGAAGATTTAAAGTTTCTTTTGCAGTACTTAAGTGAACCTAGATAAAATTCATACACACATATCGCATGAGTGAGAAACTAGAGGGAGGGAGGAAAGGGGAGAGAGAGAGGAAAAATCCAACTACCTTGCTTTAACCGGTCAATTTCCGAGTACAGATCCTTGATCATTGCAGATTTCATCATCTTTTGATTAATCTGTAATAGTAAACATAAATGAATTTGTTTACTGGTCCAATCCAATAAATAGCTAAAAGAAACAACTGTGGTTCAACTTCATTTTTTTTTTTGTCAAAAATATAAGTACTGACCTCTGGTTTGTTCTTTATGTTTTTGGCACGGTGAGCATAATCTAAAGTACTGAGTGTCTCTTCCAAACAGTGAATGGAGGATGATATTGTGGCAATTATACATGTCTTTGTCTTCCCTCCCAGAGAATCTCTTAGCAACCTTGTTAATTTGCTGTCTCTGAGATTTCAAGTGATATTTTCAGATATAAGTTTATCTACTCTGCAACATGTCCTGCTACTTGTATACATAATTGAGAAGTTGAGTGGACCTGTACCTATATGGTATGTGACCAGAGTGCTCGACCAAAGCGTTTATGACCCGACCAAGTGTCAGCAAGCTCTTGTTGATCTCACCTGCTTCCCTTGCTCTTCCCTGCAAAGTAAATCAAATTTGTTCAGATCAAAATTAACAAGCACGGAGATGGAAAATCAAGCTGTAATGCCTGTCAGTCCAAACTTCTCAACTACCAAGTACTGTACTGCAGAACAGATCCTTTAACATGCAATTTCACCACTTGGGAACTGTATATTTAGGACACTATCTTGCATTGAAGAAATTATTTATGATCTCTCATAGTCAAAAAGATTCCGCCACCCATCCTGACCCATGGAAACACTATAACAAGTACAAAATCTTGCACTGTAACTTATTTATAACCTCTCACCTCTCTAGCACCAGAGCGTGATATATTTTCTGAACCAGCAAGGTCAACAAGATTCAGCTTCCCACATTTAATCATATCCTCTCCTTCTGGGGTGCACTCCTTGATATGAATTGTGATAGAAAATATGGAGTGAGAACGACTGCTTTGTTTGTTAAGAAGGGTTTCCGCTGTTCGCCTTTTAGCAGAACCCTTCTCTAAGATTTTATATATTTCATTCGCAGTCGTTACGATCTCTTCTTCCAAACCTCTAACAAAAACTCCACCTTTTCCGTCTTCCATTAGTGCTATCGGTTTCTTCGATTTGTCATCTAAAAACTTCGGACATTCTTCGGGTGCCAGAAGATCCGATATTTCCTCATTGTAAAGCTCTAAGAATGTAACTTTCATGCTATACTCTGCATTTTGAGCTTCTAAGATATCAAAAATTTGTCGGACAGCTCTTGGAATAACACCAGCATCACTTGGGAATTCCCCATTCTAACAAGATTAAATCAAATTACATACATGAAGTTAAAAATGCAAAGTAGTAGAAAAACAACTTTGCAATTACGTTTAGAGGCTAAAGAAAACAAATCTAACCCTTTTCCTCGCCCCACCCTCCATTGTGTAAGTCTTTCCTGTCCCTGTTTGTCCATATGCAAAAATGGTGCAATTATAGCCCTCTAGAACTTCAAAGACTAAGGGGCAGACCGCCTGATCATATAAATCTTTTTGCTGGGAAGATGGACCAAAGACCTAAACGTGATGAAGGTAAATTACGTTTCCTTCTCAAAAAGAAAAAAGAACATAAAAAAGAAAAATTAATTGAATCGTAAAATGGAAATCAAATTGCAAGGATTAAGGTCATCACATATATGTTAACTTGACGAACTCATTGAAATCAAATTTAGAAATTATGACATGGAATTCAATAGCTTTTATGAGATTCAATATGTTCTTATACTCTTTGTTCCTTTTTCCCTTTGTCTTTATTTACCTTTTCTGAGTTATCAAAAACAAAACCAAGTTAAACATATAACCAGGAAAAAATAGCAAAAATAGACCTTATCAAAGAGGAAAGTTCTATCTATCTGCTTATTAGCAATGTTTTGAGCAGCGCAAACTTCTCTTCTGTTATCATTACAAGAAATCACCACTGGTGTATGCATTCTCATCTCGTCCTCACTCAATGGCCTACAACAGAGGATTCAATCAGCACTAAAATTCAATATCATCGAATCACTCATGATAAAACGAACTCAATGAGTTAACTCACCTGCAGCGCACGATGACCTGCACATTGACACCTTTATCCTTATCATGCTTTCCACTCATACTCCCCTCTGATCGTAGATCCCTCACCGCCTTGTCACTTGATCGCGGAGTCTGCGACGGTGATATTGGTACCATTCCCCCTCCTCCTCGTCGTGAAGCCTCCATTCTATATAATTAATACTCAGATTCGAATCTCACAGCCTTCTTTTCACCTTTTCCTATGCAATAAATCAAATTAACCCATCCAACTTCATCTCTCCATAAAAATAAAAAATAAAATCTAAATCAACCAATACATTACAAATAATCCACACATACAACTGAAAAAACACAATGTATGTTGTTTTGAAGAAGTAAAAAGTAGATATCATAGAAAAATGAAAAAGAAAGGTCGATTTATTGTTGATAAAATGACAAGATATCTTATGGAAAAGATTTATATTAAAAGATAAACAATCGCAGTTATGCGTGCAAATGAAGGTATGCTTACAGTGAATTTGGAACACCGGCAGTAGATGGAAGCTTGAAATGTAGTGAAGAACAGAATACAGATAGCAATGGTTCAGAGAGAGAAAATACTGCCTAGAGAGAGAGAGATTCCATGAACGTGGTGAAGTAGTGGATTTTTTAATTTTAAATAAAGGAAGGAAGGAGAGAAGTGTGGTGGCGACGAGAGATGACGGCGTTAAAGGAGCGTTTAAACGGAAAATGTTTTGACCGTTAAAAAAAATATAAATATAAACAAATCTACAATCACTATTCAATTTAACAAAATTACTTGCTCACCACAAATACTATGGACATATTTAAAAATGTAAATCAGATACTGTAATAAATAAAATTTAGATTTTCTCAAAATAATTTAAATTTTTAAAACTTATTCAGTTTTTATTTTGGGAATAGAAAAATTAATAAAATAAAACCAAACCTTATTTGGTATTATTATTAATTGTATTCGAGATGATTACTGGCATTTGGATTTTTAATTAAGAAAATTAGGCAGATTTCTAGATATCTTTTAAGATTTATTTAGATAATTGTCAATAATTATATACTAAAGAAAATATTAGGGACTGTCTAGTTTGTGTTTCAATTTTGAGTTTTAAATTCATTTTTACTTTTCTATTTAAGTGTTGATTTTAAGATTGTTAAAAACTGATTTGATTTGTCATCCAAAAAAAAACAGTTTTTCAAAATAGAAAATATGAGAAAATGTTTAATGATATTTTATTTCATATATATAATTCAGTTTGTAAATTGTGACTTTGTTTGATTTTCATTATTTTCAAAATCGGTAATTAGCACATAACGTCTCCACATTTCACTGTTATTGTGGAAAACGTCCATACCTTTCATTTTTTTGGCATTTTTACCCCTATTTCCACCTTTCATTGCGCAAAAGGTCATTTTCACATATTTTCTCAATTAAAAATTTTGAAATGACCAATATACCATTCTCTTTAAATAAAACAAAAGGAAAAAGAAAAAATTAATTGCAATCACATTCCCAATTTTTTTTAAAAGTCCAACTAAGTCACAAATAAATTATTAAAAGGGTAATTAGCACATAATATCTCTACATTTTCCTATTATTGCAAAAAACGTCCATACCTTTTATTTTTTGTCATTTGACCATTAATTACATATTTAATTGTACAAACCATTATTTCTATCCATTTTCATTCAATTTCTCAATAAAAAGTTATGAAATGACGAATATACTATCATATTTAAATAAATATATATATTTTTTAATAATTTATTTGGGACTCGTTTGTACTTTTTAACTTTTTTTTATTTTTAAATACATTTAATTGGGACTCGTCTACACTTTTTTTAAAAAAAAATAATTTTTTAAATAATTTATTGTGGACTTGTTTGCACTTTTAAAAAAATGGGACTATGATTGCAATTAATTCTTTAAATTTTTAATTAAATGGAAGGGTATATTCGTCATTTCACAGCTTTTTATTGAAAAATTGGATGAAAATAGATAGAATAATGGTTTGTGCAATTAAATGTTTATTTAAGGGTGAAATGGCAAAAAAAAAAAAACAAAACAAAAGATAGAGACATTTTTTGCAATAAGAGGGAAATGTATGGACATTATGTACTAATTACCCTTTTAATAATTTATTTGTGACTTATTTGGACTTTTTTAAAAAAAATTGGGATTGTTAAAAAAATTATTGTGGATTTGTTTGCACTTTTAAAAAAATTGGGACTATAATTGCAACTAATTCTTTAAATTATATTTAAATAGAAGGGTATATTCGTCATTTCACAACTTTTTATTGAAAAATTGGATGAAAATAGATAGAATAATGGTTTGTGCAATTAAATGTTTATTTAAGGGTGAAATGGCAAAAAAAAAAAAAACAAAACAAAAGATAGAGACCTTTTTTGCAATAATAGGGAAATGTATGGACATTATGTACTAATTACCCTTTTAATAATTTATTTGTGACTTATTTGGACTTTTTAAAAAAAAATTGGGATTGTTATTGCAAATAGTTTTTTTCTTTTTCTTTTATTTAAAGAGAATGCTATATTGGTCATTGCAAATAGATTCTTTATAATATTTCTTCACTTAAAAGCAAAACAAAAACTAATAGTAAATTGAGTTGGCAATACATAGGAAACAGAAAATAAAAATTAAGACGTGAACTGATAATTTTTATTGGTGTTCATTTAAATATAGTTTTTTAGAATTTTTATATAAATAACCATAAACAGTTGATAAATTATTATTTATTTTCACATTTTTTTTCTGGAATTTTTATTTTTCAAGAATTTTATTTCTTTCATAATTTAAGATTTTATTTTTAGAAAAATTATATATTTTTATTTTTTATAATTTATAATTAATTTAATTAATTTTATTTTATTTTATAATTTTATCATTAGATTTGTGTTTCCGTTTTAGTTTTGAGCTCATTTTTAGTTTTTTTTTTAATGTCTATTTAAGATTGCTAAAAGCGCTTTATCATTTCTAAAATTTATTTCTCAAAATAGAAAATTACAAAATACGTTTAGTTTGAAATTTTGAAAAAACAAATTATGAAATTTTCATAAAATTTGATTATTTAGTAAAATGGAATAACTTTTATGTCAATATTTTATATAATAATATATATACATTTTAAAGTTTGTAAATCTTACAATATTTTTTTTCGCTACAAAAGTAAATAAATAATAATTGAGTGGGGAAAAAATAGGAAATTAAAAAAAGAATTAACGACAAGGATTTAGAATATTTTTATCTTTGTTTATTTAAATAATATTTTCTGATTTTTTATGTAAATAATTATTAAGAACTTGAACCTTTTTTTTTTTTTTTATATTTTACTTTATTTATTATTTTTAGAGTTTTTTTAACATTTAGAATTTTATTTTTTAGAAATTTATATTTTATATATTTTTTTAATTTTTTTTTTTTTTTTTTTTTTTTTTACATTTTACATTATTTATTATTATTAGAGTTTTTTTAACATTTAGAATTTTATTTTTTAGAAATTTATATTTTATATATTTTTTTAATTTTTGATTTTTAAAATTTAAACGTTTATTTTCCATGTGTTGAATGTTTTCAAAAATTTTACTTAAAACACTCAAAACTTCAAAAATATGTTTTGAGTTTTATATTATAAGCTTAACCTTATTTTTTAAAATGTATTATAAAAAATATTAGACCAAACACATTTTTAGTTTTTGCAAAATTGAAAACAACTTGAAAACAACGAATCAAATGCACATATTTTAATTGTTTTCAGAGCTTTTCATGAAAACACTTAAAATGTCAAAAATACATTTATCTTTTCCATACTAATAATTGAAAATAGCAAACATATTGCACTCTTATGTTTACTAATTTTGTCTGTAAAAAGAAATATATAAAAATAGGATTATAAACACTTTCACTCAATTTAAAGTGAAGTTTCAGGTTAGTCAACAAATAATACTCTAATTAAAATTATTGAATTCATATTATCAATTTTGCTTCCACTTAATTTCTTTCACATAAAAGTTTATAAAAAATCAATACTCAAAAATTTCAATTCATGAACAAAAAATATATATCAATTTATGAAAGAAATATATTTATTTTCAAATACATTTAGGGTATCTACTACATTATTAGATTTTTCCTATTGAATTTTGTTGGAATTTGGTTTAGAGAATGAAAATAAAATTAAGTATGGAAAATGACTTTTGTGTCAATTTCAACCAAATATTTGGAGTTGATCCGGTAATCAAATTATGAATATAAATAGACTAACTTATTCTACTCGTCAAGTAGATCATCGTGATATATTTGGCATCTCAAAATCAATTCTGGATGAACGATAAATTGCGATCCAAAATTAGATAGAAAAGAGAATATACGAGCTAGTTATATGGTTAACTCTATCGCTCGAGTTCACTGAGCAATGAGACTTTCGCTCGAACGACAGGCTAGCGAGAGAAGCTCTGATGGAAAGGTGTCACCATCGCTTGAGCGAGATGCCGCCGACAGGTTAACGACAACAAATGCTGTGACTTTTGACAAATGTTGTTGAGTTTGGGGCGCGACATTTCACTTAAAACCTTTCCTCTTCTATATAAAGACTCTTTGGACATTTATTTTACATCACATATCATTTGCATTGAGCATTACATCAAAACTTTTGCAAAATATTTTTCAAGTCATTCTAAAACCATTTTCGTGTAGAGAGAAAATTTTGTTCTAAGTTTGCTATTACTTGTGGTTTGAAGTGTTTATCTTGAGACAAGTGTCGTAATTCATTAGCAACGTTGGGGGGCAATATTATTTTAAGGAGAAAGTGTTTTCATTTTTCTCGAATTTTGGTTTTCATTTTGTTTTTCTTCTTACTTTCTATTACGCTCTTGCGGATTAAACTTGAATATATCATTTGCCTTAACAACCATTTACATATACTTACGCACCTACGAAATTTGTATTAGTGAAATATACCGCTTTCAATATCGAAAGTAGTAGGTATATAGTGTACACTCGGATGGGTATTTGTATGTTAGAATGTTGCATTGTACTTTTTTAATTAAGTTAACTTAATTCAATATTAAGAATCCATGATAAACTCATATTTTCGAAATGATAGAAAATAAATTTTATTTTTTGAAATAAATAAATAAACATGTGTCTAGGTGTAGAGTTTGACATTGACTCTTACCAAGGTTAAAAATAAAAAATGTAGTACAAAATGAGGAGGACACGTTGAAATTACAAAAGCTCAGTACAGAATTGAATCTTGAAAAATCAATAAACATAAAAAATATATATAATAAGGTGTATTTATGTTGTTAGGTGAAAATACGTAGATTACAAGATATGTGAATATAATAGCAAAGTTTGATACCGCACGTGATAAAAGAGTGATGGGGAGCCTGCCTGCACATGACTTTTAACTATATCACGCATGGTGTCCGAATATAATTTCTGCAAGATTCTTGTCAGTAAAGGTTTAATTACAGGTGAAATATTAGTTTAGAAAAATAAAAATAAAATGATATTCTTAAGAAAATTGAGCTTAATAATTGAAATATTATATAAATATATTAGTTGTGCTTTAATGTGAAAGAAGATTATCTTAATTTGATGGTAAGATATACGTGAAAGTTAAACAATTAAGCATTAATATAAGTACTGAAGTTTACTTGTTTTCACAGTTACGAATTACATTCCACATAATTTACAAGAATTAATCATGTATATTGGGTTAGATGTTCGATTTTAAAAAATAATAATCTCTTTGAAATGAGTAATCTAATTTGATATATAATGGTAATCTTTATCAAGTAGAGTTGTATAATTTCCTTATTAGGTGCATTATCTACATCATATATAGCCGATGTGAAATTTGTTGAAACTATTCAAACAATTCACCATCGAACTAAGTACCATATTGTACATGTACCCTCAATTCTCCATCCCCATTCTCAAATTAGGGAGAATTACATGCTATATCAAAGTTCAAAAATTCTGCAGATCACCATGTTGAAAATTATAAACCCTAATTTTATTCAACCAAAAATAATCAATTCGAATAAAGGAAAATAAGGATGTAAAATATTATTTTATTGAATAACATGTGGTTGAAAATGAGTAGAACAATGAGAATGAAAATTTTAATGTGGCTCAAACAAAGACTAAATACTCAAGAACACACAAGATTTATAGATGTTCGCATAATGAAATACTACTTCCTCTTCCGTCGTTGCAGTAATCTATTGAGATGAAAAAAAATTGCAAGAGAAATCGCACACCTATCTTCTCTAACATTTATTTCTCTCTTTTCTAATAATAATAATAAAGCTTAAAAATTTGTAATAGTTAAGTTCCACAACTTAACACATCGTAATGAATTATGGTTTGTACTTTGCTTAGTGCGTCTCACACCCTGAGTTTGGGACATATCTTTTCTACCACTTCTCGAAAATTAGAGTGTCATTCTAAGCCCCAGTTTGGTGGGATTAAAATTATATTTTTAGTAAATTTTAATAGAAGTTGATGAAATGTGTGATGGAAAAGTTGTGGGACTCAAGAAATATGTAGTTAACATTGATTATTGACTTTGAATTGTAATTTGTACCAAACAGGGGCTCAAAAGTTAACTTAAGAGGTGAAGTAGTTCATTTTCTTCCACAAGTGACCTACCATGTGTCCAGTCAATTTAGAATTACGTTGGGCCAAAGTCTCATTTTTAGCAGCACGAAAAGATTTGTTAGGTTGAATCACGCGCAGTGAGTATTGAGGTGTAATTACTTGGATAGTACTCTACGTATATTTGATGCAGCTTATGCTTTACTTCACTTCTTTTGACACAAGAGAAGCTTCCCCATTCACTGACACTGAAATTTAAAGGGATTTTGGTTCTTTCTGCCATTCTTGCTTTCTGCAGTACTGCAACTTCGCAAATGGATTGTCTGTGCCATCGATTTTGCTTTGCTGCGAGTAGAGAAAAAGTTTGACAAAATTCTTATATAAAAACATTTGACAATTTTTCATTGATTTTTGACACAACAAACACAAAAAATATACCATATAAATGTTGTCAATTCAACACGTGTATCATTTCTATCAATAGTTCCATGTACCTATGGAATTACTGCTGTAGCATTACTTAAACCTTTAGCAATCAAATGCTGAATTGGCTGTAAAATCCTTCAGTTAAGCAACTGTATAATGATTGCAAATTACCCTTTATACATAGTTTTTTTTTTTTTTATCCATATATAGATTGTCCTGCGATTAAAGTAAATTTTAAATTAATCTTGATCCTCTTGAACACTATGCCACCCTTTAAGTCAAACTCAATAATTAATTTTAACTATATATTTCATAACAACATTTCAACTATACAATATTTCATCAATTTTTATCAAAATTTGCTGAAAATCTGATTTTAGTCCGCACTAAACAGGTATGTTAATCTTGAACATGATTTTCGAAATAGGTCCAAATAAATATTATTTGGAATGGATTTCTATGCATAGTTATGTGTGATATCTTGGTTACGATCTTCTGAAGAATTGGTTGTGTCAGTCTACGTCAAATAGTCATGTATTTTATTAACCTAGTCGAATTTGAAAAAAATTAACAACATTACGATTTTCTAGGAACAACATGGGAAAATCCTTTAACCTTCATAATAGCCTATGTTTGCTACATATGAGACTAGGGATGATAAGGTATTGAATTGTATTAAGGCGGATTAAGTATATTGTTTACATACGACATTTGGTAAATTCATTGTATTAGAACTAGTAATTTACTTATTTTTTAACTTTAATTAATAGAAACACTTATTTATTTTAAAACTTATTTAATTAACTAGCAGTTTTTTTCCCATTATTCATCACATGGTAAATGAAGATTCCGGTCTAAACCCATTTTATGGAACATATTATTTTAACTCGGTCAAATAAAGGGAAGATAAGTTTCATAGATAATTTAATCAGGATATTATTTACCCCAAACAACAAACATGATTAAATTAATTTTTATCTTTTCTAACACGACACGCCAGACGTTGTACAACACACTGACAACTATTTTATTGTGGCTAAATATATTGATACCATATTTTTTTATAAGTGCACCACATTTTAATTGCATAAAACAATCATAACTTTTATCGTTGTTTTTGTTAGGTTTTGTGACAAAAATTTTATGTGATTTACAAATTTGTTGCATGAAGGAAGCTTGTTTATTCTTGATTTAGAAGTACGGTTTGAATAAAAACCAAATTTCATAGTGTTTTGAAAGTTTGATTGAATTAAAGACTTGGAGATGAAATAAAATACATTGGGAAGAAAAGAAAAAAAAAGTTTCAGTAAGCCCAGCGCCTACGCCCCCTTCTTAGGCAACAGACTCGGGGCCGAGGTGCCCGCCCGATAGCGTGTTTTTTAGCGATTTTCTCATTTTATCTGAATTTTGGGATTTTTTCTTCATCTTGGACTTTACAACTTCGAAATTTCGCTTCTCTAAATACTCCACAAAGATTAGGCACTTAATAAGGGAGGAAAAGACAAAACTCAAGAATGATTATAATAATTAGATCATTGTTGTATACATTAGAAACATGAGAGAATTGTTTAGATTAAATTGAGATGATCAAACTTTTATAAGACAATTGGTTGTTTCTTGGTATAATAAATTCCCATATTCTACAATTTTTTTGATTGTTGTGTGATCCATTAAATTTCATATTGTCTATATTTTTCGTCATTAATTATTTGACCGATTTTTCAACAAGTGATATCAAAACATTCTTGATATCGGGTGGTTCATAACGAGTGGTATCAGAGCCAATGATTTTTTGGTGGTTTCTTGGAAGGTCGAAATTAATTATTAAAGCGAGGTTGAAACAAGATTTCAGGAATGACAACTTTGAAATTTGAAATTTCGCTTTTGGATCGCAACAGTAGATTTTCATTGTGGCAAATCAAGATGCTAGTGGTTCTTACTCAATTGGATCTTGATGATGCTTTGTTAAATATTGATAGAATGCTTGCAACAATAACCGAGGAGGAGAAACAATGAAAGCATCGGAAAGCCATATCTCATATACATTTTCATCTTTCTAATGAAATTCTTCAGGACGTGGTAAATGAGAAAAGTGTCGCTGTATTTTGATTAAAGTTGGAGCAACTTTGTATGATAAAGAGATTGACAAGTAAGTTACACTTGAAGTAGTGCTGGTATTCTCATCATTTGACAAAAAGGTGGATCTTTGGAAGGTCATCTATCGGTGTTCAAGGAAATCGTCGCTGATTTGGAAACGATGGAGGTTAAATATGATGAAGAGGATTTATGGCTGATATTGTTATGCTTGTTGCTGCCTTCATATATAACTTTTAGAGATACCATTCTTTATAGTCGGGATACTGTTACAATTGACGAGGTATATGATGCGTTTTATTCTAATGAGAAGATGAAGCATATGGTCGTCGATTATGAGGCTCATGGAGAGGGTCTTGTTGTTCGTGAGAGGAAGACGGGTAGTCATGGAAGGGGCAGAGTCAAAGATAGCACATGAAGAGAGATTGCTATGAGTAGCGAAAGAGGTTTCCTACTACTGGTCAAGATGAACAATCATAACATTTCGATAATGTTTATCTTGCAGAAGAGAATGGTGATGGAGATTTGTTGGTGATTACTAAAGGTGACTCTAAATCTAACGAGGATTGAATTCTTGATTCGGCTTGCACTTTTCATATGTGTTCAAACCAGAATTGGTTTTCTTCATATGAAACAATTATAAGGGGTTTCGTGATGACAGGAAGTAATGAGCCTTGTAGAATAGCTGAGATTGGTAATATCAAAATCAAGATACTGAATGAGACGGTTAGAACACTTGGCCAGGTTCGACGTGTTCCAGATATAAACAAAAATCTGATCTCTTTGAGTGTTCTTGATTCAAAAGGGTACGGGTATACCGGTGGAGGTGGAGTTCTGAAAGTTAGTAAGGGTGCTCGAGTTGTGTTAAGGGGGTGGAGAAAGTCTCAGTTATATGTGTTGGAAGGTTCAGCGATCACGGAGGAAGCAGCTGTAGCTTTTGGTTTAATAAGCGATAACTCGGGTAGAGTTGGTTGTGATCTTGTTGATCATGTTACTCTTGGTGATTTGAGCAGGTTTGACAACTGGGGTTGCTTGTGGTGGTTCAAACATGTTTATTGACTCGGCTGGATCTGGAAGTGAACGAGATGATTCAAGCAAGAATATCGTGCAAGGTAGTTCTATTGGTATGTAGGGCTTTGATGTAGTTCACAGTTGCTGGGTATGCCCGGAAGGGGAATGGCGTGGATATAGTTCATAGCAGACGTGGCGCTGCAACGCCTGGTAGAGTGTTTTTCCGAGATTTTCTCGTTTTATTTGAATTTTATGACTTCTTATTCATTTTGGACTCCACAACTTCAAGATTTGACTTTTATAAAACTCCACAAGGTTTAGACACTTAATAAGGGAGGAAAATGCAAGACTCAAGAGAGATTATAACAATTAGATCATTGTTGTATACATTAGAAATAAGATAGAATTGTTTAAATTAGATTGAGATGATCAAAATCTTGTAAGAGAATTAGTTGTTTCTTGATATAATAAATTCTCCTCATCCAAAATTTTCTTAATTGTTGTGTGATCCATTAAATTTCATATTATCCATATTTTTCTTCATTAATTATTTAGACAGTTTCTCAACAAGTGATATTAAAACGTTCTTGATATCAGGTTGGTTCATAACAGTTCCACTTATATTCTCAACTTTTTTTTATTGCATTCTTATTATTAACATTCTATTAATTAGTACGTATTATCCCTAACGACGATTTCCATTCAAAAGGTCCCTTAACAAGGAGTAAAAATACTTTTTTCTTACTTCTTTAAATAAGCAAAAAAAAAAAAAAGTAATCAATAAAAAATTGCGACTATATATTTATTTCTCATTTTAGAGCCTAGAATTTAAGATGAAAATCGTCATTAAGGACAAGATATGCTAATTCATAGGAGATTAAGGGTAAAAAGTACAATGAAAAAAATTAAGAATATAAATATGACAATATGAATAAAATTTAAAAACTTTTAATACATTTAAAACAAAATTGTGGTATTAATAGTGTCACCCCTTTATTATTTACGTGCAATTTTATTTCATATTCTGAGTCATATAGGTAGTTATTGGCTGCTCACCTACCCTTAAAAGCCCACCATTCAAGTTCAGGTTTCGTATAAACAAGAATTAGAGCCCAATTCTAGATTAAGGAGTCACGTCCAGTCTAATTAAATAAACTAGTAAATGGGCGTAAGTTGAATATTAATTTAAAAGATTAATGTTGATTAGTGAAAGAGAAGGCCAGCTTACTTGTCAGGACGTGGATATTCGATCAATAAAGCTATTTGTACAAAGTTGAGTTACAAAAGTTGAATTACAAAGTGTGTTGGCAAAATTCAGACCATTGATTTCAAATAATTCAAAAATCTATTTTCAAAATGATTGGTGTAGATGTTATTTTGTCAACTAACTTTGTAACCCAATTTTGTACACGTAGCATAATTGATATTCGATAGTTAGAGCCGCTGTTGACAGTAGATTGTTGAATGTCGATGATTACAATAGCAAGATCGTTTATATTTAATTAAATAATATTAAAAATTCTTCAATCAATATATAAATGCATTAAAACGTAAAAATTATATACATGTGAAAATATAATTCAATACAACCCGAAATAATAAGAAAAAATACATGATATAACCTCACTCTATAACTGTAAATTCAGAAAACTGCATTTTTTTGTCTCATATTTTGAGAGTACTGCAAGATTGACTCATTCTCAAAATTTTTAAAAATCTCTCTCTCAATGTATATCACCAAATTATTATTCAACCAAATTTCTTCCATTTTCTTGTGTAAGTCACTCTTGATTAGATTCATAGTAGAGAATGCTCTTTCAACACTTGCAGTTACCGCAGGTAATATCAAAGTCAACGTGATAAGCCAATAAACCAACGAAAAATAACAAGACTTTCTTAGTTCAACAAACTTTTGAGCTACACAAGATATACAATTGAGGTTAAAGAAAATTTTGTCACTTCTTACAGACATAAAAAAAACTTGTCAAGTCGAGGTCAGAGTAATATGAACTCTTCACTGTTGAAGTCTAAAGGATGTAACCAATGTTTTGAAAACCGGCTAGATCATCGACCCAGAGAAGACTAAGGGTCAAGGCTCAATATATATATATATAAGTTTAAATGCCCCACCCCGACCCTGCCTCCCAAAAAATAATAATAATTTCAAAGCAAATTATTGATCAGATTGTAAGTTTTTGAGGTTTTAAAATTAAATATAGAATAATAAATCTAATTTACAAACATATATTTATATTTCCTTTGAACTAATAATACTAATATATATATATATATATATATAATTTTAAAACATCAAAAACTAACAATCTGATCAATAATTTGCTTTGAAATTATTATTTTTTCTTTTTTTTTTGGGGGGGAGGCGGGGTGGGGGGTGAGGTATTTAAACTTGTGAAAATAATTCCTATGGATTGTTTGGCATTTTGGCAAATCCTTTATCCCTCATCGGATGACTAATGAATCGGTGGAAAAAGTTCTCTTTAAAAGACAGCACTTGAAAAATTGGAAAGCACCTAGTATCCAACATCAAGTAGAAATGTATCAATGGATAGAACTAGGTCTTTTAAAAGGACAACTACGGGCGGGTGGTCCAAATCCAACCCGACCCATCATACTCGGTTTTGGGCTCTTTCACGACTCAACCTGACACGGTTCCTACCCCTAAACCCAACCCGAATCGGGTCGGGTCCAGTTGTGTCATCTTTTTTTTTATAAGTACTAAATTTATTTGAGACTTCTCAATCCATTAATTGACTTAAATATAAATAATATTTTTGTTATTTCAATAAGAAATTTTCAATGAAATAATATTTGTCATCCATACAACACAGTCGACTAAAATTGAATAAATCATAAATTTTTACTAAGAATAGGTCTATAATTTGATTTTTTTCACAAACAAAAATTAAAGTTTACATCCCAAAATAACTATTTTCATGCACATTAATATCATACTAATAAAATCAAACACAATAAAAATTATCATTAAGCATAAAAGGTAAATACTAAAATTTTACAGTCAACCAACACTTAAAAATATACAATAATCCAAAATTAATAAATAAATAAAAAAGAAAAATCTACTCATCCAAAATTCAAACTTCTAAAAAATTAAATAATAAAGTAGAGTATTATAATCTTCGATTCTCGCAAAGCTTTAAGTAGTATTCCTACAAAATAATATAACCATTTAGAGAAAACGATTAATAATATAATGACAAAGCCACTTGTGCACATTGAATACATTTACATCTACTTGAAAAAAAAAATCATAAATACATGAATAACTTGGATTTAGCCTTCATTTAATTTCTCTAATTCCAAAAACTCTACCACAAAAAAATAAATTAATTAATTAATTAATTAAATTAAATTAACAATAAATTATATAAAACACATTTATTTAACAAAATTCATGGAATAACTATAATTATATTACCTTCATCCAATTTCTTATATACCTCAACGTCTTCTATATAAAATCTCTCAGTTATTGAAAACTCTTTAAGCCAACTTTGGGTACACACCAAAACTTTCACCATCCTAAGGGGTTAAAGAACTACGAAATGGATCAAGAATTCTTCCTCCAGAACAAATAGCACTTTTTGAAACCATTGTAAACATTTGAATTGCCATAACGTCTCTTGCAAATTTCGACAAAGTACCATATTTATTTTCATTAACCCGCCACCAGTTAAGAACATAAAAATTACTATTCTCTCTATCTTCACAAGCGTCCAACAAATATCTATCAACATCATCTTTAAATTCAACCAAATCTTTTGCTGCTTTTTTCTCTTAAATCTAGAAATACGAGTAAGTGAGACAGTTGAAGTACGACTTTCTTTGGTAGAAGAAACCATACTTGAAGAATTCATATCACTAGATACTTGATTGCACATCTCACATACCAATTGTAAATAGACATCATATTGTCTTTCAAAGTATTTGTCATATTACGAGCAACTTCCCTATCCTCATAAATATCACCAAAACAAAAATCAGCATGCTCCAATTTAGGGTAACCAGTACATAGCATCCACACATTTCATTGTTATAGTAGAAAACGTCACAATCTTTCATTTTTTGACATTTTCACCCTTATTTTCACATTTCATTGCGTAAATGTCATTTTCACATATTTTCTTAATTAAAAATTATGAAATGATGAATATACCCTTCTTTTTAAATAAAATAAAAAAAAAACTAATTGCAACCACAATCTCAATTTTTTTTAAAAAGCGCAAATAAGTCACAGATAAATTATTAAAAGGGTAATTAGTACATAATGTCCATATCTTTCACCGTTATTGCGAAAGTCTATATCTTTTATTTTTTTTTTTTTGGTATTTTCATCCTTAATTTTACATTTGATTGAACAAATCATCATTTCTATCAATTTTCATCCAATTTCTTAATAAAACATGTGAAATGACGAATATACCATCCTATTTAAATAAAAAGTTAAAGAATTAATTGAATTCATAGTCCCAATTTTTTTTAAAAAATGCAAACAACTCCCCAATAAATTATTAAAAAATAATAATTTTTTTTAAAAAGTGCAAACGAGTCCCAATTAATTTTATTTAAAAATTTTAAAAATACAAACGAGTCCCAAATAAATTATTAAAGAATTAGAAATCTAAAAAAATTATTTAAATTGGAGGGTATATTCATTATTTCACAGTTCTTTATTGAAAAATTGGATGAAAATGGATGGAAAAGATAATTTGCATAATCAAATGAGTAATTAATGGTGAAAATGTCAAAAAATGAAAGGTATGGACGTATTTCGCAATAATGGTGAAATATATGAACATTATATACTAATTACCCTTTTAATAATTTATTTGTGACTTATTTGCGCTTTATTAAAAAAATTGAGACTGTAATTGCAAATAATTTTTTCTTTTCCTTTTCCTTTTTGTTTTATTTAAAGAGATTGATATATTCGTCATTTCATAATTTTTAATTGAGAAAATGGGTGAAAATGACTTTTTGCGCAATTAAATGTTAAAATAAGGGCGAAAATGACAAAAAAAGAAAAAAAGAAATGTGTGAACGTTTTCCATAATAACAATTAAATGTGTGGACGTTATATGCTAATTACCCTCCAATTTATATCTTAAGTCAAGTACAGTAGCAATAAACAACAATTGGTTAACATTTTCCATTTTCCCCAATACTTATCCAACTTTTCTTCATGTTAAAGATAATCACCACTTTTACTCCATTGTTCCAATTCGATTATAAGCGAACATACTTCATAAAGAAAGACATTAGAGCTCACATGCAGTGAAGTACTAAACTTCAAAGTTACTTCATAAAAGCTTTGGAGAAACTTCAAAAAAACAGAAGTATTTTCCCAGTCAGGAGTTCTAGGAGGTCCACCCCTTTTTCTACTACCAGCATACTCCTGAAAATGATTAAAATATTGCACATCATCCTCCTCCAACCTTTCAAATGTTTTTTGGAATTTTAAAGCGGCTTTCAACATCAAATGTTCGAAATTCCGCTTAGTTGGTATATTAAAAAATACAAGTGATTTACAATCAATTTTTTCTTGACTCGCACACTCTTTAAACTTTTGTTATCTGGCAGGAGAAAATTTAACACATTTTACTGCATTGCGAATACTAATAATTGATACATGTGCTTCCTTCAATCCCTCACATACAATTAAGTTAACAATATGTGTACAACACCTCATGTACAAATATTTTACATCCAAAACGCACCCATCATTACTCCTACCAATCATCTTCCTCTTGAGATAAGAAATGACCTTCATTTGCAGATGCATTCATATCTATACAAACAAACAAGAAACCAAATCTTATATTTATTTACATTTATATCTTTAAGAGAGTCATATGAGAGAAATATAGTAAATATAAGATATGCTACACAGAAGCAAATAGCCAACAAGTCATAAGGAAAAATATTGCACCACAAAACAAAACAAAAGTTAAGTGCTTCCTAAATAGAAATGATCACTTGTCAAATTCCCGTTCACATTTTACGATTTTATCTATTGAAGAACAGAGAAAAACACAAAAAATATGAGACTTCCCAAAGAAAGTGCATAGATATAATTATCCAAGCTATCAGAACTAATCATCTGAAAAACTCAAAGCAATTATAATTCATATAATCAGACAATTACTCATAAGCAAAACTAAAAGGAAAAAACAAGAATTTTCATCTCCTGGGTCATAGTCAAAACCCAATAAATTCTTGAAATAACAAATCAGAAAATGAACTAAAAGATAAATTTACCTCTGACCCACATCCTTGAATCAGTGTTTAAGAATCCTTTGTAGATTGAATCATCCCACAGTATCAATAAATAACTCAAAATAATGTGAAATTCAAAGTCTTTCACACTATAGCATAGGAAGTCTATATTGATATGATGAAATTCGAAAAAGAAGTTACTCATGCGAAGTAAGGATTGGAAAGATGAAACTCACTGATGTGTGAAAGACAAACAAAAATCTTACATGATGAACGTCAATAGCATCCAAAAACTTCTCAAATGCTTGAATCTACTTGTGGTGGTTCCACACACGTGGAATGTCAACAGATATGACTCGGTAATCCTGAAGAAGATAAGGAGATTTACTTAATTTTATCAACTACAAGATGTGCTATATCCCAAGTACAAAACTAAAAGATCTAGAACTGCAAAAAATAAAATAAAACAATGTTCTTGTTGCATTATACCAATAACAAATGACATAGGATTCACAGTGTCACAAAATTACTATTTTTCTTATAATTTAAATGAATATAATCAAGAATTTTGAGGTTGCAGGTTTTCTTAATTGGAACAAACACAATTAAAATAGCCAACAAATTAAAAGCATCAAAAAGTCACAATCACATGAATAATAATTAAAGACCCTAATCAATCATTACCTTTCTTAGCAATAGTACCCTTCTCAAGATCGCTTAAGTTGACGTTCAATAGTAGCCATTGATTTCTCACCAGTGTCTAGAAGAATCGCCAGAGAGAAAATCTTAGGAGAGGGAGGTAGGTTTTGAAGTTGAGAGGACTTTACGACGAAAATAGGATTACGGGTTGGGTCGGTTTGAAATGGTTTAAATTGTGATCCGACCCGACCCTACTCATTTTCAAATCAAAATCGACCCAACCCAACCTGATCGGGCCGGATTCGTGGTTTTGGGTTTTTGGGCTCTACCTTAAGGATAACGCTTAACATATTTTATTTGGGCTTGCGCATGTGAGCCCACTAGAAAGTTAAAAATTTGTTGTAGAAAGATTTTTAAAACCGGTTTAGCCGTAACTGATTTGTGGTTCAATTGGCCGATTTTATTAATAGACGCCAATTATTTTTATGGTTAATATAGCATAACCGGATTGAGTTTGAGGCTGGTTCCTGATTTTACAGGTTGAACTAGTTGGTATAGTTCGATCCAATTTTTATAACATTGGATATAAATAAGCAAGATATAGCAATTTAACCCTATCAGAAGTTACAAATGAGGCTCTTGGACTCAAACGTGAAATGAAAGTAAGAAGCTCGATAGTTATCTTTTGAAAATGATCATTCAACTCTTGCAAGATTTATCACATAGCAATACAAATCAATAATAATAAGTCACTTGCTAAGCTCCATGCCTAGGTCGACCTCTCAATACTACAATAACCTCCATATTGGGCATTACAATATGTCTACCAACACAAAATTTAATCAGCCCATTTAACAAATTATCTCAATTGTTGTCCTTCATGTTCTGCAATGCATCCTTACGCAAATCCAATAATATCATAACTTTTTGAATATCCTGATCCTTTTTTTTTGTTAGGCTTGTGAAAGATCATCTATAATTGCAAGAATTTCAAACATAAAGTGGAGATAAAAATATAAACTCAAAGTATTGTATAGTGCTCATATGTCTTATGGCCATTGATCTCTACAATGAATTTATACCATCTTTTGATATATTTTCAAGAACATCTATGATAGTATTAAACATACTTATAAAATAAGTAATTGTGACTAAATGTGAGCCCCATTTAGTATTACATGGTCGCGCCAAACTAATTTATTGAAACATATCACTGCCACCAAAAAGTTCTCTAATATTAAGTTTCATTAGAATCTCAAAATGATAACTTGCTCGAAGAACATCTACATACTTACATGATGTACTCACCAAATTTACAATAAGTAAGCATGTTAAATAAATCATCATGCATATAATTCAGACGTGCTACAGAAACAACTGCTAGCTAAAGTTAGTGAGCAAAGCAATGAACATACAAAGTATTGGGATTCTCCCTTAAAATCAAAGCTTTCAACCTATTGAACTCACCTGACATATTGCTTGCTCCATCATAACTTTGACCTCTAAAGCTAGATATGTTCAACTTATGTGTAGAAAATATTGCATCAATGGCATTCTTGAGTGACTGGGCGCAAGTATCAGTGACATGGGAAATGCTAAAAAAACTTTCATTAACTTGCCTACTTTTGTCCACAAACCTCAAAATAATTGTCATTTGTTCCCTTACAAAATTATCACGAGACTATTCAACCAAAATTGTAACAAATAATCACCTTTCTTCTTCATAATAGCCTTGTTGTGTCTACGGTGCAACAGATAACCAAATCCTTTTGGATGTTTAGTGAAGTCATTTGTTCATTTCTAGGAGCATTACTAAATACTACGTCATTAGCTTCCTCACAACGTTTTGATTACTAGTCTAGCAGCTTAATTAGATTTCCTCTATGAAGTAACTCTTTTGACTTCATTGTGATCACAAAAAGCCAATTGTTGCAACAAGAGGAATCTAGTATAATCTAACATCGTAATCAACCTCATCCCATAACTTTTTTGTTGGTTACTACTTTGGCTAGAAAAATCAAAGGAAATATTTTGCTTTAGATTCATCAAGTTGGAGCATTTATCAAAAGCTTGATCATGAGCACTATCAAAGAGACTAGCATGATCCTTCACAGTCCTTTTGTGCTTTCAATACCTAAAACCAGTTTTAGTGAATATGTCCACCCCTTTGACCCTATCTATCAGGGTTGAACAAAAAACTATACAAACAATAAGCAACATCCTTTTCTTTACTATACTACATCCAATAAAATTCAGAGAATCATTATTTCCTAAAATACATTTTATCATTTTCCATCGGTCTTTCTGGAAAGTTATATCCATGTGGTTTACAATGACCTTTATCTAAGTATGACATCTCTAATATTAGGATCATATGACTCGATAATGGAACTTTTACTGACCAGACACAAGATCATTCATATTGAATTGAGCCTATAACTTCTTTGTATTTTCAATGGCTAACAGCTCGTGCATTTGACTAAAAGTAGTGGCGGGACTAGATGCACCACTAAAACTAGAAGAATTAGATTGAGACTTTCGTTTAGATTGAAAAAATGTTCCATGACATATTAACAAATCAACATATATAAATCACAAATTTAATAGATATAAATCAAAAATTTGTAAAAATTGTAAATCACCAATTCAATATATGTAAATCACAAATCAACAATCTGTAAATCACCAATTAAACTCAAAATGGGGGGGGGGGGGGGTAAGATAGGGCTCAAAACTCCCAAGTCCCAGTCGCCGACAGCAATGGGACGGGGCCGCGAATGCAGTGGTGGTCTAGACTCTAGTGGAGACACGGACGACGACACAATGGTGGAAGCTTGAAGGTGGCTCACGTTGGCTGGAGTTGAAGAAACAGGATTTTAGATTTGGGAATGGGATTTGCGAAAAAAAGAGGGAGGAGGAGAAATGGCCATCGTTTTTGGGTTTGGCAAGTTTTAGCCCTGTTTCAGAGATGGGTCAATAAAACAAAAAGGCAATTGAGCCTCGTTTGTAATGATACATAAAAGAAATTCACCGATGAAGTCAGTACAGGCGATTGTCGGGTGCTGGCTCCTCCAATGCTTGTGAATCCCTTTAAATGTGTGGTTAAAAATAAAATTTGATCATTTATAAATTTTATCAAACCGAGATAATGATATTGATATACCTTTTTCTCGAGTCATTTAAGGTCTTGATTAACATTAGATACGGAACATGTTACTCGATCTAAATACTTTTGGTTCAATCTAAATACAACATAAGCTATTCAATCTTAAAGGTTTTATTTCCTAATGGGCATGGTCACTTATTTTGTAACAGCTAAACTATTATCTCACATTTTCTATTAATCTAATTAGCGATCCTGGACTAAGTGATCAAATTATAATTAAGTTTAAGTTCAATAACAAACTTGAAAGAGAAAAAGAAGTTCAGTAACTAGCATGAATTTATACTAAAAAATTAGTAACCCGAGCTCTTCTAAAATGTGAAAATGAACAGAAGATGTCTTTTTATAGGATTATGTCATTTGTACACTCATTGTTGCCATCCTCGTTGACACTTATCCATGTGTCAAAAATCTAGCATTTGTTTGAAAAAAGTGTTATTAAAATCAATGTATAGAATTCTGTCAAATCACGTGGGTATCAAACTAGGAGTAAACTTAGGTGTATTTGTAACATAACTTAATTAGAACAGAACTTCCCCGACTTCCTGCCCCATTTGAGAAAGAGAGAGAGAGAGGAAAAAAAGCCCGTAGTGTTTAATAAAACAATCATGCTATATTGTATATCATCCTTTACATTGTCTTTTTTACCTTTTCACGTGGTAACACATTATTTGACAATTTAAAAAAAAATAAACAAATTTTCCTCCCATCCTTTTTTAATTACTCGTCAAATGTCAAAAATGATATAAACTTGAAATGTACATGTGGCATTTTTGTTAATAAAATAGCTCAAGTTGACGTACGGTTTTCTTTGTCTGAACATTCGAAACGGCATTACAGTTCTTCTACGGAAAAAATAAAAATAATACAAAATTCATGGTGATTACAACATTTTTTGTCTACTTATAAACTGGAATCCCATTTGGTTATGGATTTAGGTTCAATTGGCAAAGTGAATTGGAGTATTATGTTTGTCAAATATAGAGAAATATTTCTGTATTCAATGGTAATTTTAATGATAATTGATAACATGTTTAGTAAGATTAGTCTTAGTCAACTTGTAAATTTATTTTATTAGCATAATGTATGGTTAAAAATAAATTTTAAAAAATTTATACCAAACGAGGACTAAATAACAATTGGTCTCTGTCTGGGAAGGATTCAAACCAAGATTTTAAGAGAATTTATGACCATTGGCAATGCACATGGGCCCCATTGCTGCCTTTTTAAAAAAAATCATTATCATGTTGAAATTATCACAAAAAGTCTATATTACCCATTTTCTTACTTTGAATTATTTATACCCCTCAGTCATCATATTTTAAATTCTTAAGGGGCATATTTGGAAATGGCTAATTAGTTGATAATTTATTGGAAAGACAGAAAAAAATGGCTACAATGATTATCACTTAAAATCTTGTAAAAACCACTCTCAGTCAAGTCAACCAACAATCATCCAACTTTATATTTAGTATTATCATGGTCACTCAACTTTATATTTAGTGTCGCATGACCACCCAATTTGATTTTATTTTATCACGGCCAACTAATTTCATATGAAATTGAAAGGTTATTGTGAAATAAATCAAATTGGATGATTATGGTGATACTAAGTATAAAGTTGGACGATCATGATGAAACAAAATCAAATTATGTGAGTATAATAGCACTAAAGCCCTGTTTGATATACATTACAATTCTCATTCCCATTCTTCTACTTATTTTCAACCACACATTTTTCAATAAAATAATATTTTCCATCACATCAATAACTTTTCTTTCTTTTTCAACCACACATTCTCCATCAATTTACTATTTGAGAATACATTCTTTTAAAATAATGTGGCTCAAACACACACTAAGTATAAAGTTAGATGTTCGTCGATAGATTTAACCACATGATGACTTACCTAGCTATAAATATTTTGAATAAAAAAAATTGTCATTTAAGCAGTCAAATCTGACTAAAATAAATGAGTTTTGTAGGCTCACCACATTAGGTAGGGATGGCCGGCTCCGGTACGTACGCTTTATTGAAAATAAATTGAACTAAAGAAACAAGGATTAAAATTAAAAACATATTGCAGACAAAATTGACATCCTAAAAATTTGCAGAATTCCTGCAACGGCACACACCTTTGTCTCGATCATTTTTGGTTGAAGATGATCAGTATATATACGTAACACTATCCAACTAACCCTAATTGTAAGTCAAATTTTAATCTTCACCCACAAATGGAATTCTCCAAGCTTTTCATCGCTCTAATTTTCATTCTGCAAACCCTAGTTTTTGCCTCATCTGCTCCTGGAAACTCCAACCTGTTTCGAGAATATATAGGAGCAGAATTCAAGAATGTCAAGTTTTCTGATCTTCCCATAGACAAAAATGTAGAATTCCATTTCATTCTCTCTTTTGCCATCGATTACACAACTTCATCTTCGGCTTCTCCCACCAATGGAAAATTCAACATCTTCTGGGACACTGATAATCTCACCCCTTCCCAAGTTGCAGCTATTAAGTCCAAGAATTCCAATGTAAAAGTCGCATTGAGTTTAGGAGGAGACAGTGTGGGAGGTGGATCTGCATATTTCAATCCTTCATCTGTTAATTCATGGCTTTCCAATGCTGTTTCTTCTCTTACAGGCATAATCCAGGTATATATTGAGTCTTAAAAGTCGAGCTTCTTGAATAAAGTGAGTAACATAAGAATTTTATGTGCTGATTATTATTTCTGTAATTATTAATTAACCCGTGTGAAATTTTACCCTTTAATATAATATACCTTCCAAGACGGTGGCTTACAGGATGGCATAAAAACTCATTATACCCAATACGATATAAGGGCAGGTCGTGTACGAGGAACATGGTCCCTGCCCCGTTTAAAATAAAAATGGGGCAGGGCTCCCGCCTCCCCCCCCCCCCCCCCCCCGAACTCTCCTTAACTGGGGTACGGGATGGGTAATAAGCCAAAATTATCCGACGGGGCGGGGGGATGGGAATGGCAATCTCTACCCACCCAGTTGCGATCCATGCTTATTTGAAAGCATCAATCTTTTATCGTCCTACTACTTATTTGAGCTTTTTACATATCAAAGAATTGCTTGTTTAATCTTGTTGATTGATGATGCGGTATAAAGTCTTGAGCTCCATGAGAAGTAACATAAGTCCTTATTTGTTAGTTATTATTTTTATATTTATCGGACTTGGAATTTTACCATGACACCAGGAATATAATCTAGACGGCATTGACATAGACTACGAGCACTTTCAAACAGACCCCGACACCTTTGCTCAATGCATCGGACAGCTCATATCCACCCTCAAGAAAAACGGTGTCATATCTTTCGCATCCATTGCTCCATTCGACGACGATCAAGTTCAAAGCCATTACATGGCTCTCTGGAAAAGCTATGGACATTTGATAGATTATGTGAATTTCCAGTTCTATGCATATGATGAGGGGACTACAGTATCACAATTCATGAATTATTTTGAAACGCAGAGATCAAATTATAAAGGAGGGAAAATTTTGCCAAGTTTCACAAGTGATGGGAGTGGTGGATTATCTCCAGAAAATGGATTTTTTACTGCATGCAGTAAGCTGAAAAGTGAGGGAAATCTCCATGGGATATTTGTTTGGTGTGCTGATGATTCAAAGGCATTGGGTTTCAAATATGAGAAGCAGTCACAATCTCTACTTGCAATTGCACACTAGTATTTAATTACTTGTTCCAATTATATCTATATATGTAAGTGCATCAGTGTATTCTAATGTAATATATATATATTTTCTGTAAATAAAAGTATCTTAATTTTAACTTTGAAAGTTATATTATTTAAGCTTAACCAAATATCCTTATAAGCACGTTTCATGCTTCGATAAAAAATAAATCATAATTTGTACTTGGAGTCGAGAAATATTTAGCAATATATCTAAATAAATATACGACTCAATATATATTTTGGAGATAATCGGCTAGTTTTGGGTTCGAGCTGCATTTTACCTTAACCACAACTTATATGCTTATTCTTCTACATCATTCGTTTCGGATTCTCGTCGCGAACATTTTTTTTTCTAGCATTGTGTTTTTGATTGATAAAAGAAAATAAAACTGAAATTGGTGACGAGACTGGTCCGTCATCGACCCATTAGCACACCATTACCCATAGTGTGTGGCCATTTTCATGGGCTAGATCCAATATCTTTACCAAATTGGCCCATTAGCTTAGGGCAGTTCACACAAACTGAGATGGAATATGATGGTGAACTGAAAAATAGATTTTCATTAAATTTTATAAAATTACAACTTCAATTTAAGGAAGATTCTGGAATTAAAGTTTGTGTAATTTTTTGACATGTATTGATTTTTTTGGCAAATTATAATGTTTCCTTTACAATGATTGTAACTTACACTATGTATTAAATATTGTTATAAAGTTCTTTCTCACATGGAAAAGAATTCATCTCGTTGAACTTCACAAGACATAAAAATGAACGATGTAATCAAATAAACTATACCAATATGAACTACATCATTATCTATTGTATGAACTGATAGATTTTTAAACACTTCTTGAAATTTTTTATGAAGATGCTTTCGTAATCATTGAAGTATTGCTCTTTCAAATGGCTACTTTTCAATCGATATTTGGTGAAGTCACCATTTTCAACACATCTTAGCCCCGACATGAAACATAACTCTTCCATGGAAAATCGAACAACTAGATTGTGAATATTAAACCATGTCTCATTGGAGTTAGGCTGCTTAAATTGCCTAAGCAACAATTGATGTATCAACTCAGGCTGCAATGTTATTTCCATCAAATCAATGAAGGCATTGAAGCATGTCCCTAAAGAAAGTCTTCTAATGTGGATTAAACTTTTCATTTAAACTAGTTATTAACTCATGCGAAGAATATAATGTGACTTTCCCTTTAAAGCAACACTCTTGAGAGATTATTAAATCCCAATTCTACAAAAGAAAAAAAGATAAATAATTAAATGAAATTCAAATGAACTGACAAAAAATGCATGTTTCAAAAAATGTGAGAGAAATTTTAAAAAGTGACTAAACATCAATAAAAACCTTAAATCCAATGGATGGTTAATTTTCCTCCACAACCAGACAACGTACTCGACATCAATATCAAAAAATGTAGATAAATCTTCATGCCAAGGAAGATAAATGTAGAACAACGTTTCTTTGATTATGTACGTAGTGTTTAGAGGACGGATGTTATGTGACATTCATTCAATTGTCACAAATATTCTTTCCAAACACACTATTGTCTTTCTTCATCAATTCATAGCGTTACGTTGCCACCTTCGAAATCAATTACCGCTTTTTGAAACTTTAAACTTTATAAACTAAAAAACTTAATTATTTTATTACCAAGATCCTCCATGTCAAATCAATAAGAAAATTAGTAGTGCGGAACATACATTCTTTGCATTCTTCTTGGATGGTTGAACAAAATGCTTTCTTTTCTTGCTTTTGTCATAGGATTTCATCGCATTAGTCTTAGCTTTAGCTTGTGGTATATGACTTCAAACACGCTTGTCTGAATTTCGGTTATCTTCTTCAATTCACAACGGGACAATGAGTTCATCAATATTCATCTCCTTGCGCTTATGCTTGAGATAGTTTTTAAAGTCCTTCCACATGAGTGAAAATTTCTCGATAATTACAACCACTTGAAATGATTCACTCAGAGACATATTCTCAACGTAAATGTCATGGAGTATAACCTACAATTCTTGAACTTGACTAGTGACCGTTCTTGAATCTATCCTTTAGTTTCGACGTTTTCAATCTTGTATTTCTTTTCCAAGGATTTCCATCATTTATTTGCAGATTTCATGGAACTATACACATTATATAATGTGTTATCCAATCCATTCAAGATGTATTATTTATATAAGAAGTCGGAATATTTTCAAGCATCCAATACAATCAATGATGCCCTATTATTTTTCCCTTATTGTACGGTTTGAGCATCTTCTTTTAAGGGGTTTTGCCCAGTTTAGGGTCGTGAGATAGAACAACATTTTCTGCTATCATATCTTGAAATCTACACCACTAAACTTCACTGATTTCTCTGCATGTGTAATGGAATTAGTATGAATAGTGGGATGGGGAATCATAACGTGAGGAATCACAACGATAGGAACCAAGTTAAGTAACATTCATTCCGAAGTTTCCATATTTGAAGTAAGTATCATTCGAAGAAGTTTCAGTATTGTTAACCGTATTCATTTATGTTTACACAAAATAGAAGATAAGCCAAAATAAAAATTCGAGAAGGAGTATAAGAATTTAAACTAAAGCGAAATCAGTTTAACCGAATACAATTTAAAGAATAAAGTTATCACTCAAATGACGGAAAATTCGATTTAAGAATATTGGATGAGATATGACGGATTTAAGTGATAACTTTAAAACAACTTACCAACCTTACCAAAAATTTGACTAAGTAACGGTAAGGATATGAGTGAAACACCAAAGAAAAGAATTTAACACCAAATGAAATGTATGCAAAGTCGAGGCAAGAATTGAACTCTTTGTTCTTAAGTCGAATTTGGCCCGCAACGATGTCTACGGATGATAGCAATGGACTCCCGAGATATAACGATAAACTTCTTGTGTTAGTAGCACTTCAAATACAAGAACAACGAATCAAAAATTGATTTTTATACTCCTTCAAAAGAAAAATAGAAAAAAACAGCTTTTATGTAGAGTTTTGGTTAGGAAAATAATGAATTTAACGTTATGTTATATTAAAGCTTTTATTAAAAAAGGTGAAAACATTAATAATTTAAAATTATGGGTATATTTCATATTTTTCCAAAAAAACAAAAAAGTGAGTAATGTGCCTAATTTTCTCAACAAATATTGCCAATGTGAATTTCCGCGTTAGTTTGATGCTCATGATTGCAAACCTAACCAACTCAAAAATAAAGCAAAAGTGGAAATTTAAGTTGACCTCTACCATATTTTGATAGATCAGGGACCTCTTGATTTTCAACCAGAAAGCCGATTATTTAGGTACAAGACTTGTTTCTTTATCCTCTTTTAGAAGTTATAATTGTCCATGAAACTGACCGTAGTGCTATTGTTACCTTATCTTCAATTTTTAGGCCCGTGATATCATTTTATTTCGACAGCAATATCAGTAACTCAAATCACGACTGACAGAATGATACTGGCATTGTGTATGAATCAATATTCACCATATATATATTGAGCATGATTCAAGATTTGAATGATAACGTTTTATGATAAACTTTTACCAGCCTCAAGATTTGACACATATCCATATAATGATTGTGAATCTTTACATGAATTAAGACACTTTCTTAGAGTGGACCTCGACGGAAGTCAAGATTTGATACACGCACGTTGACTATGAAACTCGACCTGAATCGAGGTACGATACAATCAGAAACTCAATATGAGTCGATGATAAATACACACATATTTCAACGTACACCCTAACAATGAATTTTCACATGATGAGTCAAGTTCCAATAAACGCATACATAAATACACACATTTATGGTGAAACTCCACACACTTGTCAAAAGTAGATGTCCTAGTTGAGATACAAGATGTATAGATACATAATCCGTATCACTAGCTTGGTTTTATCTTTCGGCACTCAAAGCCAAATTTAAGCTAGTAGCATATTCATTATTGGTCCCATTATAAGTCATAACATTTATCGATCACAGCCCACTTGTTAGATTCCTATGAAAAATAATAAACTCACCAACTTATTTTCATGTTAGATCCGTATTTTACTTGTATGAAAATTATTCAAATTATAAGTTATTAGTTGAAATATCCATTAAAGAGAGAGAGTGAATTTTAAGGGTTATTAACAATTTTAGTCATTGAACTTTCAGTGAAATCTCATTATTAGTTCACTCGTATTTAATAAGTTGCAAGATTATTGAATTTCATTTTACTTTCAACATTAGCCGTTCTATTGATTCGGTTACTAAACTTAACGTTCGAAATCATCCTCTAGCCCCATTTTTAGTTAAATATGCCACCTAATCATATCGATACTACAAAATTTTGAAATTTGGGATGAATAAAAATTTGAGTATGCTCATGTTCTTCAGAATACAAAAAAATAAATAAATAAAAAGATTACTACGGCATTTCCTTAAGAAATCTAACTTTGTCGGTTAAAATACCTCAACTTATGCCATGTGGCTGGCTTTATTATCCCAGGTTGGAACAAGTTGATAGGATCCTCTTTTTCATGTCCCCATGTCGATTTTTAAATAGTTATTTTCAAGTTTTACGGTCATGACAAGTTTAAGTGGCATATTTACCTGAAAATGTAAGACACGTCATATAGTTCTCAATTTTTAAGGTTCACATAGGATTGTGATATTAAGTTTATTAAAGACTAGCATTGAAAAAACTGAAATTTGGTGATTTGATTTGGTGATCCAATTAAAATTTCATTGAAAGATTAGTGACCACAAATGAAACTCTCCTTTTATTTGTAGAAGCCAAAGAAAACCTGTTAATTTACTTTTGAAAAAATATATATATATATATATAGTGCGTGGGTCTCTAGTTGGCCACCTTGCTTAGATTTTTTGATTGTGTAATGGGGTTAAATAATGGTCGGGTAGTGGAGTTAGGAGACTCTGCAGTGAAAAAAGCGCTTTTTTTGTAGAACAATTGATGGGCGATGGGGATTGATTTACGGGGTTATATTTTTGGGAGTCGACTTAGAACCATTATAGAGGGTCACTTGGCATGACTTTTGCTTTTACTTCTCGTAAAAGAACTTTCGAAGAAAACTACGTTAATTTTTGTTTGAAAACTAATTTTTAAAAGAATTTTCTATTTCGAAAGTAATTTTAGAAGAAGTCAGCAATCAATTTCCTTTAAAACTTTTCCAGCTAGAAGAAACACTTTTATAAAATTAAATAAATGAATCCACAATTAATTTTTTGGTCTCAAAAACTCCTTTTCATTTCTCAAAAGCCATGGAAAACGAGCCCAAAGTGTATGGTTACAAGCTACGTTATGGGATGAAACACAATATTTACTTATAATTTGTCAACGAATAAGTAAATTGGTCGTCAATCAACCGTACCTTTGAATTTAAATACGACATTCTTCTTCCGCTTGGCTATTGAAGGTACTGGCTAATGAAGGACAACTTTAGAAATTCCCTTTTATGCATATTTTACTTGTTTACACCTCTTACATTACAAGAGTCCTATTTAAACATCTTTATTATTTATCGAAATATTTTATCGTCGTGTTTGATAAGCAATAAATGACATGATTTGGTACTAATTTTAAATCCTTTTTCGTTTTTGTATCGTTCTATTTTTCTTATTCAATGTTCGATTGAATGTTGAAATTACTCTATATCAAAAGAACAAGAAATCACGTAAAAAAATTGAAAGATAGCATCAATAGACACGTGTACATGTAAATAAACATGTATATAGGCATTTCACGTATAAGTTGAACTCACTTTTTATCGAAAGTGTACTAGTGACAACATGGTTATACCATAATTTTATTTTTTTTCCAATAACAAGTTGAACTACCTAATTATTAAAGTTTAAACGTTTAAAGAATGAGTAATGCTATTTAACACTACTGATTTTTCAACACTAGTTTATGTGGCATTATATGTCATTAAAAGAAAGGTGCAATTAAATGAATCACATAATTTCATTGTTAATTGAACATATCACATAATGTCACATAAATTGAGGTGCTAGATAACATTATTCTTAAATAATGAATTATTTCTTTTATTTTTTTGTGTAAAACAAGATGAAAAATCGCCAAAACCCTCTTGCAGAGTCGAATTTGAAAAAGAGGAAATTACACCCAGATAGGTTTTTAAATTACCATTTTCATAAATCAAGAATTAAGTTTAATAATACAAAACTCGGGTTTTTATTTATGACTTAAATAATTTAATATTTACAATAACCACATCCGATTTTTCCGATTTTTACATTAATTGGAGAGAGACGACTTTTAA
>CAIGRP010021385.1:0-10908 GCA_903798385.1 Fraxinus cuspidata | reverse complement strand
TGAGGAGTTTCATGAGCCGATAAATTATATTCGTATCCATTTTCATTACAAAAATTATCAAAAGCGATATTATCAAATTCTCCACCTCGAACACTCATAATTGTTCTAATGGAGTATCATTTTTCATTTTGGACCTTTTTGCAAAAATGTTTGAATACTTTCAAAGTTTCATCGTGAATCTAGAAGAGTCATTGACAATGATGAAAGTATAATGTTTTTCACCCAAGAGGTTTAAAGGAGATTTTCACTTATTTACCAAATTGACAAGAATCACAAATTTATCTTTATCAAATTTTAAATTTGGTAAATCTTTGACAAAACAAGTTTTTGAGATAAGATCTATGCTAACATGACATAATCTTCTGTGCCACAACTCCTTTAAACTTGATAAATATTTTTCATCACTTTCAAATTCGATATATATGGTATAAACATATTTGCTTCAGCTTCCCATAAACATCACCTCTTTTGTTTGTATAATGTTTGATCTTTGGTACCTATGTAAGTTTAGGTCCTTAGAAATTAGTTTTAGTGGATTTTCAAATCCATTACTTTCAAAATGTAGTATCTTTTTTGTTAGACAATAATCTTTGTTACAAAAGCTACATGTAGTTTTTGAAAGAGAGGTGTGTGAAACTTTGACAAATAAATTTTTGAAAGATTTTGGTTTCAAGAATGGTTTATATCCAATTCCCTCCTCATCAAAAACATACTTTTGATCACGAAACATTAAATCAAAATTTTTCTTACCTTGAGTAAACTTACGAATAATCTTAGTTAAATTTTCAACTTTTTCTTTCAAAAAGAATTTTCTTTAATTAATAAATCATAATCTACATTTACCTTTTGTCTTTCTAAAATTTTCTTCATTTCATTTTTTAACAAGTAGTGATTTTTTTAAGAATGGAGTGATTTAAAGCAATCTTTTCAAATTCTTCAAGAATTTTATCATATGAGGTAGATAAATTATGATATGAATATTTTTCAATAGAATTTACCCCATCTTCATTTTCATGAAGTACATGTTGACAATTTCTTCTTGACAGTCATTTTCAGATTTTCATTGTCGCTTTCATTCCATGTTGCTTGGAGTGCCCTTTTCTTGATACCCCTCTTCTTATTTGGGCATAGGTTCTCTTGTGACCTAGCTTTTTCTCAATCATAGCAAATGATTTTCTTACTTCTTTCTTCACCATTTTCTTTTTTCTTTTGGAATCTTCGATTATTTCAAAAATCTCCCAATTTTTTGACAAGAAGGACTAGATCATCGAACTTTTCACCACTCATATTTTCACTTGTAGTTCCTTTTTCAATTGCTGATTAAAGAGCAATTTATCGCTTAGGAGGCTCATTTGATTCCTCTTTGTTTTTCCTTGTTTTCTTCTTAGTTTCGGCGTTGTTGAACTCCGATGTCATTAAGGTTCCATAAACTTATTCCCATGGATATGAGTTGATATCTTTGGTATTCTTTATCAATATCATTAATAAGCTCTAATCTTCCGATAGTTACCAAAGCATTTTACTTATAAGCTCACCATTAGTAAATTTGCGATCAAACCATTTGAGGTTATTAACAATATCGGTGAAGCGAGTAATCAAGACAGCAATATTTTCATCTTGTTTCATGAATCTGTTTTTTCAAATTCTTTAATCAAGAGATTAATCTTGGGTTTCTTTACTTTATTAGTCCCAACATGAGTAACTTCTAATGCATGTCAAATATCATATGCGGAATCACACATGCTAATACGATAAAATACATTCCTATCTAAAGCACAATAAAGTAGATTTTTGGATCTATCATTTAAGGATAATTTTCTTTTATTATCTTCATCATACTCTAGGTTTTGGAATGATTTGATCGTGTTTTCCATCAATTTTAATAATTTTTGTAGGCACATAAGGATCATATTCAATAACTTCCCAAATATTATAATCTATTGATTGAATGTAAATTATCATCCTGTCTTTTCAATAATTATAATGCATGTCATCAAAAAAAGGAGGACGATTTATAAAATGCCCCTCAAGATTTTGAAGATTGTAGTTAGCCATTATTCAAAATTGTGAAATCTCTTAAAAAGTGAGTACCTTGTTTTGATACCAATTGATAGCCCAAGAATAACTAATCAAGAAAAGTAAATTAGTTATTAAATTTTTTTTGAAAATTAATTCAAGTTTAAGCAAATTGAAAATGAATAAGTCAATCAAACAAAAATGCACAACTATGAAAACAATAAATAAAAGGGAAGAGAGTGTGCAAACAATATAATTGTGAAAGTTTGATCCCAAACAATGATCTATGTCCTCTGCTACCAAGTTTTTCATCACGAGCAAGACATTTTCACTATATTTGATTGAATTATGGTGCAATTCAAACCCCCACAATGCTTTCGGTTACTTACAAATAAGGAACACCAATCCTTATACAATATTGAGCTTTACGGAACCTCAACATGACCTACAAATTTAAAGAGAATTGATTTTACAATTTGAAACTTATTTCTTGATAAATGATATGATCAAATCAAGTATAAAGAGAGAAATATGCTAAAACTTTAATGAATAATAATAAATGTCTCTCAAGTGTTAGGCGAGAAAACATTGATGAGAAGAATAATTTTCAAAAATTGATTCAATCAACAGTTTTTCAAAGTAAATGATCAAGTATATTTAACTTAAATGCATTCAAAAGTGTTGTAATAAATGCAAACTAAAATTATTTATAACAGTCAAAATACCAAAAATTTTGACTAACCGAACAACCAATCCGGACGTCCGCTTCTGAACCGAACAACTAAACTAGCCGTCGTGCGTCAAAATTCGGAAAGGTTAAAAAAAATGACCGTTGGACCAATCGGACGTCTGCTAGACCAACCAGACATCTGTTTGGACTTTTTCTTGGATTTTTCCTTTTTGATTGTTTTGAAAAAATATAGGCTTTTGAAGGACGTTTTCACTTTATTTTTCAAGGTAAGTGACATTGTAAAGAGTTTGAATATCAAGTTGAAGTACTTACCTTTTGAAAAAATAATTTTTATGCAATTTTTATGAAGTAATTTTCTCGTGCATAAAAAATTTTTCAATGAGCTTTTAATGATTCATTGCTAAAAATTAAAACATTACATCTTTACACATGAATCCAAAACGTCTTAATCTAATATCTTCAATGTTTGGCTATTGAAATTCTTTGTCTCGAGTGATTTTTCGTAAATGCTCGGCTTCCATCCTGAATTTTATTAATCGTACGAGTTTTTTGGTAGTGATCTTTTGGTTTCCAATAAATTTACTTTGCAACAATAGTTATGAAGACTCGAATTCAATTGTAAGAAATAAAAACAATTTTTTTTTATAATCAAAACATGAAGTCAACCATATGTCAACAACTTTATCATCAATGGATATAAAGTACCCACTGTAATTGAAAATGAGAAAAAGAGAAAAAAATGAAAAAGAGGGGGTTACTACAGATTTTAATAATACTAGTTGGAATTCAAAATTTTTAAATGTTACTTTTTCATTTGTGGATTCTAACCAATTTTGTTTGATCTTTACATGCAATCTGGCTAAGAAAGTTTGGAATATACTACGAGTTGCACATGAAGGAACTTCCATTGTGAAGTCATCCAAATTTCAAATGCTCACCTTAGAGTTCGAACAACTGATAATAAGAGAAGATAAACAGTTCAAGAACTTTTACGCTAAAATTAGTAATATCACCAATTCGGCATATACTCTAAGGAAAAAGTACCCAGAAAATAAGATAGTGAAGAAGATACTTAGTGAAAAAAAATCCTTAGATCTCTAGCTGATCAATTCCACTTCAAAGTAACTACTATAGAAGAAAGCAAGGATAATGAAACCATAAAGGTTGAAGAACTGGTAGGTTCATTGATGACTTATAAGTTGTATTTTCATAAAAGAGAAAAAGAAAAGAGATATAGAGTTGCCTTTAAAGCCAAAAATATTGAAGAAGATGATGATGAGGAAAGTGAAACAGATGAACATATGACTATGCTCACCAAGCGGCTTAAAAAATTCTTGAAAAACAATAAAAATGAAGGAATTCAGAATCTTAACCACAACAAAAGGAGTTCTTCAATAATTCAAGGAAAAATCACCTATATTTGTGGAAAGAACTCAAAATCACATCCAATGCCACGAATGTGAGGGATATGGACACTGAGCATCTGAATGTGCTAATACATTGAAATAGTCTTGTTCAAAAAAGGCCATAAACATCACATAGAGTAACGATAAGGATAAAGAGTCAAACTCAAACGAGATGACATGATAATCAGGTAACCTCTTTTATTGTCAACCTGTAGTCTGATTCTAACTCGTTACAATTGTTGGCTGCAGGTATAGACTTACTGGTTAGAGAAACAGCAACACCAAGTCACATATGTTAAGAGTGCACTATCCTAAAAGAAAATCTGTAAATTGAACAAGAAAGGAATATCACTCTTCATGCAATGATGGTGTTCATTGAAGAAGAAAAGTAGTTATTTGCACTGAAAACGAAACTCTAACCAAACTCTTAAAGGAGAAGGAAAATCAATTCTTAGAGCTCCTTGCTGAACTACATCACAACAGGAAAGAGTTAAGCAACTAAATATTAGATCCGCTCGCCTAAGTGAAGTACTTAGTTATAAAAGAACATCAAGCATCAAAGAGAGCTTGAGTTATAAAGGAAAAGGAAAGGAAAAAATCTAATCAATTAAAGTTTGTCTAAGAAACCGAGTCAAGTAGCTTGACAAGTTAGATTTCTGACATATCATCAAATACTATAGTTAAGAAATTAGACAGAACATCAAAAAACAAGGTTATAGCAGAATCTGACTCACACTAGTAGGTTGTGACCAACTCCAAAAACTTGATTCAGATCTATCCATTAGGTAAACATGTAAGGTATCACTTTCAAAATAGCACATTATCAGATGTAATTTCTATGGTAAGTTTGGATATGATTTGTATCACTACATGTCTCACAAGAAACAACACTCCACAAAAAAAAAAAGACTTAACTTGCTTACTAGTTTTTTAAAATACAATTCTAATGTTAGAATAAGAAAGTATGGATAAGAAAGAGTGGTCTAAATTGCTATGTTGTCAATATATCTATAAATCAATTGTGCCTAACTCTTGGTATTTTGATAGTGACAGCTCTAGACACATGAATGGAAATCGTTCTATTGTAACCAACTACAAAAGTCGTGCAGATGGTCCAGTTACCTTTGGAGATGGGGCTTAAAGTAGAATTAAGGGTATTTGTACTATTGTTATTGATGGACTCCCTCTTTTAAATGATGTGTTGTTTGTTGTAGATCTAAAACCAAATCTGATTAGTGTATGCCAACTGTGTGATTATGATCTTATGAGTATATTCAAAAACAAATAAAAATAAAAAATCATGCAAGGTTTTAAAACATGGTAATTATGTCTTGTATGGTACTAGATCTAGTGATAAATACTATCTAATTGGCTCTAAATTTACCTTTGATGTTTCGAAGGCCGACTCTATAGATTTGTTACACCAATGACTGAGACACTTAAAACTATGGAGATCTGATCAGACTTACAAAACTCGATTGAGTAAGAGTTCCTACGCTCATTGAAAAGCTAAAATGTGTGTATGGCTCATTTTAATAAGGTAAACAAACTGTAATTGCACACAAACAATGTCAGTTTCTTAATACCTCTCACAGTCTTGAATTATTACTTATGAATTTGATAGGACCAATTTAGAATGAGAGTCTTAGTGGTAAAAGGTATATTTATGTGTTTGTAGATTTCTTTCACATTTTTGTATAAAAAAATGATCACTGAGAAATGTTTTGATGTGACTAAAATTGTGAGAATTAGGAGTGACATGGAAAGAAATTTGGAAATCCTAGTTTCTTTAGATTCTGAGAAGAGTATGGCATATTCCACGAGTTCTCAGGTCCTAAAACTGTTGAACAAAATGTTATGGTATAAATGAAAAATAAATCCTTACAAGAAATGGCTAGAGTAATGTTGAATGGTAGGAGACTTTATATTCAATTGAAGGCTAAAGCTATTAATACTACGTGCTCTACCCTAAACCACGTGTCTTTGGGAATATGAACTTCACAAATTCTCTATGAGAATTGGAAAGAAAGGAAACCAAATCTCAAGTACTTTCACTCATTTTGTAGCAAGTTCTATGTATTGAATTTCAATGAAACATTTGCACCCGTGGCTAGACTTGAATCCATTAGACTACTAATATCTCTGACATGCCGATGGAATTCAAACTCTATCAGATGGATGTTAAGAGCGCTTTTCTGAATGAATTCTTAAATGAAGAAGCATATATTGAGAAACCTAAAGGATTTATAGATCCATGCCTTCCTAATCATGTGTTCAAACTCAAAAAGGCATTGTATGGACAAAATAAGCTTATCATGCCTAGTATGAACGACTGATAATATTTTTGCTTGAGAAGGAATATAAGATAGGAAGAGCTGACAAGACCTTGTTCATCAAACATATTAAATTTAGATTGACGAAGCACAAGTCTACATTGATGATATTATGTATAGATCTACACCTGTAAGAAAATCCAAGAAACTTTTACACTTATGCAAAACGACTTTGAAATAAGTATGGTTGGTGAACTCAACTATTTTTTGGCTTTGCAAGTCAAACAAGTTGACTCAAGGATTTTAACCACATAGGCTAACTATTTAAGAAATTTGGTAAAGAAGTTTGGTCTAGAGAACACCAAGGCAGTCAAGACTCCCATGGCCACATGCCTAAAGATCTGCAGAGATGATAGATAGCTTATTATATCTGACCGCAATTCGTGTTGACATAACCTTCAGAGTTGGATTCTTGCTCAATACTAAGCTAAACCAAAAGAATCTCACTTGGCTACTATGAAGAGAATATTTTGATACGTCGATAGCACTTCAAGTTTTGGCTTATGGTATACTAATCACATCTTGTAGGATATATTGATGTTGACTGAGAAAAAAACATGGATGATAGAAAAAGCACTACTTGAGGATGCTTCTACGTGGGTAACAATCTCATTTCTTGGTTAAGTAAGAAATAAAACTCTATATACTTATTTACCATAGAAGTTGAGTATATTGTTGTACTTAGCTACTCCGGATTAAGCAAATGCTCAATGACTATGGTATTGATCAGTGTTCTATTACTATGTTCTATGACTACAAATATTTTTAAAAATTCTTTTTAACACTCTGTGGCCAAACACATTAACATTAACCATCACTTATTAGAGATTTGGCTTAAAGAATAGTAAATGTCCTAGAACACATACATATTGAAGGTCAATTAGCTAATTTGGTTACCAAAGGTTTATATACTATTAGATTTGAAACTTTAAAAAAGTCGTGAGTATATGCTTGATGCATTAAACATTTTTTGATGTTCATTACTTTTGCTGTGTGTGTTCACTTTGTGCACGTGTTTTTTAATTTTTTATATATAAAAACAAAAAAATGAAAATGAAAGGCTTTTCGCGCAAATATCACATGATGTGAATTTTTATTGGTTTTAAAATTATAGAGATGAGATTGCATTATCCAATTAGTGTGGTATGATCGTTTTATCTTATGATAAATTGTAATCAGATAAGCACACTTTTAGGACATCGTAACTAGTTTAATTGTGCATATCTACTGATTGAGTTGTCATCTTAAAGGTGACATGTATTTAGGTGTGGACCCATGATCAGTATCTACGTCTCCCTACACTACATGTTGTATTAACATACAGCTTTATTCGAGGAGTGAGCTACCATCATATGTGTGTGAACTTGTCCTTGATAATGAAATTAAAGGATGAGAGAAGATATACCCTAGAGCTGTATAAAAGTCAACTCCATGATTTCAAAAAAACATCCATTAAAAAAAAGAGTTACCAAAATGAGCATTCAAAATAAATTGAAAAAATATTCATTTATGCTCATGCATGGCACACATAATTTTAAATTTATAGAGACAATTTGAGATGATGACATGCTTCATATACACCCATGCAACTTGTTCACTGAAAAATGTCAACTTTGATTAGGGCACGAGTTATGATTAATTAGTTTAGATTGTTCTATCAAATAACAAATCATAATCTAACAAATTAATTGAATCTAATCAAGTGTAGCATCAAATTGGAAGGTTCCTGATTATCCGGATGATTGATGATTGTGAACTAATTATGTAAATTGATGAATTGTGAAATTTGCTTGCAAATAAAAAAATTGTGTCAATTCCATTTTTGACTTGTACTTATTTTGTGTGGATCTTTCACATAATTTTAAATCGATAGTCCAAATCAAGCAGTAAAATCTCACTTTCACTGGATAAAGAAAAATTGATCTCCAAATTTTTGAAATAATAGCTAGTAGAATCTAAAGGGATGTGTTTTGTCCGAATTAGAATTAAAGTACAAGAAACTAGATCTAAAAATCAGGAGGCAAAAAGGTAACTATAGAGATACTGGGACAATTATTAGAGACACTGTTCAAAAATAATTTATCATTTAATTATAGTACGAACGTTCACAATTTACAGTTACATGTGTGCAATTTTCTCGAATGGAAGAATTTTTCCCCATTTACATTGAGAAGTTAGGGTTAAATTTCATCATTCTCTGCAAATTTCTCAATATATCTCTCTGCATTTGATCTGCATTCTTCCATATTTCAAGTTCTTTTATAGAATCAATGGCAAGGACAAAGATAAACAAATGAATGAAAGGGAAAGGGAAAACATAAGAAAGCATCGTTGCTACAGGAGGTGTTGTGCGACGGAGTTTGCAAAATTAACCAAGTGTTGGTGCTACCCATCAACGCTTAGATGAAATATAGTCTAGGTCGGCCATGTCCAAAGCCATTGTGCCCCATGAAGCAACAGTAAACTCCTGAGCATCTATAGTCAGAAAATCTATTACATCCATAGTAATCCATCCCATAGCTTGTTCAAATGAACCAATGACTTACCTAATTCGAAAGGTGAGTGCGAAAAAAAGATGAGGATTCAGAGGGGAATTGTTCAAAGGAAGTGAGTACCGAGGAGAAAATATACGGATATAAAGGGTCTGAAAGAAATGAAGAACTAGCTGACCAGCCAGTTGTAGGGAGAGTCAGTCCTGACACTTTAGAGGAAGTCCAAAAATCCACTGAGGAACTAAAGCATCAACACTCTGGTTCTTAGTTTGAAGTTTCTGGTGATAACTCAGACAAATGATCTAAGTCCACTCCTCCGCCAAGAAGAAGAGCTACAAAGGCAGAGAAGGGAAAATAGAAAGTAGGTGAAGGCTCTGAGACCCCATCACCAGATAGTCAATCCAAACCTCCTACATAGGTGGTGAAGAATACTGTAATGAATTCCGGATCACAAGTATTGAAGACAATGAAATAAAGATGAATTAAATAAAGATGAATAGAACAAGAACACGAGAAGTTTAGAGCAGGAGAATCCACTATAAAATCAATAGCTTCATGTTTACAATATTAAAATTTCAATAATCAATTGAAATCTAGGCTCTAAAGAATGTTTTCTCTTAATTCTCTTGATATTAGAATGAATAATAATATTACAAGCTGTGACTTATATATAGGAAAACCGTAGGAACAAGTTGTAGAATAAAAGAAGTCCAAAAACGCGTCAAACAAACGAAACGAGCTTGGACCGGAAAAGACTATCGCTTGAGCGACAGCCCTCGGGTTGTTTTCCACCAGCTTCGCTCGAGCGTCCAGCTAGCGCCAGGCTAGCGAAAATATAATAAATTTTCCTCCGTCCATAATTTGGGTCAAACCACAACAAATCTCCACTTTGAACCAAATTCCAACACAAGGAACTCCAAGTCACAACTCAATCAATAAACATAACTCCTTAAAACAAACCCCAATGAACTAANCATAATTTGAGTCAAACCACAACAAATATCCACTTTGAACCAAATTCCAACACAAGGAACTCCAAGTCACAACTCAATCAATAAACATAACTCCTTAAAACAAACCCCAATGAACTAAATCAATGAAAAACACCCACTAAGTTCAAACAATGTTCAAACTTAGAAATATGAAGTGGTTTTGTCATCATATCAGCAGGATTATCACTAGTATCAACCTTGCTGACTACAATATCATCACGAGCAATCACATCACGCACAAAATGATACCTCACATATGTGCTTAGTCCTCTCGTGAAATATCTGATCCTTAGTTAACGAAATTACACTCTGACTATCATAGAATAATGTAGACATCTGGCTTCGCTGATTTCACAAATCAATCCTTTCAACCATATAATGTTACAACCCATTTTTATTAGTCAAAGTTCTAGGTGGAATTGTCAAAGTCATAGTCAAATTGGTCTTAAATGTAGCAAATCATTTGATTGGCACTTATTCCATAATTGATAAAGAATGAGGGTTAAGATGTATTAGATGTAAAGTTGAGAATTTACTTATATATAATTGAAAGTGAAGGGACTTCTTTTGCAAAAATATGAGGGTTAAGATGTATTAGATGTATAGTTGAGGATTTACTTATATATCATTGAAAGTTAAGGGACTTATTTTGTAAAAAGCCTATTAACTTGGCAATTGGAAACCCATTTCCCATCCATTTTCTCACACACACACGCAGCAAAGAAGAAAGAAACCAAGAAAGAAGAAGAAAAAGGAGAAAAGGAGGGAAGAAGGAGGAAAAAAGAAAAGAAAAAAAATAGAGAGAGAAGAAAGCCATCAACGAGATCAAGGTTTAGGTTCTCAATTTCTTCTATTTTGAGGTAAATTTAAAATATATTGTGGGTGAGTTTTGTGGTAAAAATTTAGGGTTTTTAGTTTATAGCTTTGAGTATATATATAGTGGATTGGAAGGAATGATAATAGGACATTGGAGTTTTG
>CAIGRP010021380.1:0-13559 GCA_903798385.1 Fraxinus cuspidata | reverse complement strand
CCAGTGTTCTTGATCATCCACTTTGCTCCTGTGTTGATCACGAGTTCATGACTCATCAATTTTGTAACATTTTTCAAACCCAAAAATGTTACCTTTTCTACAATCCATTTCTGGCTCAAAGCATATTCTTTGTTAATTACATTTGATTCAACTGTTACTGTACTTCCAGAGATTCTGCCATTGTATTGTATTAATGTCCATTTCCCTCCTCTTCCCATCTCGACTTCCTCTCCATCATCCAAGAACACCTCTCCTGTGCTGTTGTCATTGCTGCTGAGAACCACCAATAGTTTGAATGGTGTTTTCCGAGCTGCTTGTGTTGTTAAGGCTTCTCCTTGCATTGCTATTATCTTCCCTTCCTGTAAATGAACATTTATATGATCGGATGGTGAATCGAGTGTTACATGTTTTCCTTGATTCAAACTCAACGAATTCGAATAGTTGAAGAGGTTGAACCAATTTCCTGCTGGAAAATAAGCATTGACTGAGACTACTCCTTGCTTCAATACAGGTGAGACCATTACCCCTCTACCGAGAAGAAACTGGGAGTCGATTTCATAAGTATTGATGTCTTCAGGGAATGAGAAGAAAAGGGGTCGTGCTATGGGTGTTCCTCTCACGTGCGCCTCGTACATTAGCATGTAAAAGTAAGGGAGTAATTGGTAACGAAGACCAAGCGCCTTCTTGGCTGCCGTGGCTACTGAGTCCCAAAGATTGAGCTCTTGATTGGTAGTATCGTTTGCAGAGTGGTCTCTTGAGAAGGGATAAAAGGCTCCTAGCTGCATAAATATAAGGAGATAAGAACAATCGAAATTGTTCATGACCCTTTGTTTTTTTTCTAAAGAATTAAACTTCAAATTATATTTTAGTTCGAGGACCCTACCTGAATCCAACGCTGACAGAGCTCTTCAGTAGTGTTTCGAGAGAATCCACATATATCTGCTCCAACCATAGGAATATCAAACAGTCCAAAATTTAAGATGCTAGGAATTGAGTATGCCAAATCCTCCCATGTAGCTGCATTGTCTCCAGTCCAATGTGCTGCGTATTTCCCAGAGCCAACAAACGTTGATCAAGCAAGAATGAATGGCCTTTTACCAGTAACTATGACTAAGGCCTGATTTGTGGCTTTGGATTCCAAAAGTCCATAAAGGTTATGAGCATCATACTCTGTGATATTACCAATATGCAGGGAAGAAGCAGGAACTGTTCTAGAATTAATGGGGTTTTGAGCTCCCGAATTGTTAATTTTATACGGAGGAACATCAAGCCTAGAGAGTGCACTAGGAGATGAAGACATGAAATTTGATATCTCATTCATGTCAATCCAGAGGCCATCAAATGGGAGAAGATTGTGAAAATTACTGATTTCATTGCTCCAAAAAACTCCAGAAAGTCTGGGTAGTAGACTTTTCCTGGCCAAACAGTCCCCATATAAGGAATATTATCCTGTTTTATGAATACGTCTGCCTGCATTCTTCTAACGTATGTTTCATATGTCTCGCTCACACGGATACCTGCGGTTGAAATGTATAATTAACAAAATGTTGGCAATTAAAATTTAAAAAAAACAAGAGTTACAATGAGTTACCAGGATCCAGGATGAGAACATATTTCTGATTATTTTGGTGAAGTTTGTTAACAAAACTCTTCATTCTGTCCAAAGGAAAGTTAACAGGATCGAGTGTGAAATCCTTGAAACCATCCATATAGTCGATATCAGTCCAAATAACCTCAAGAGGAATTCCAGCTTTCGCATACTGATCAACGACTTCCTGGAGATCATTAACATTTTTATAACCCCATCGGCATTGATGAAACCCTATACGCATTAAAAGAAAAATATTAGCACAAACTTGTTTTTTTTTTTTTTTCCCTGATTTTCTATTCAGCCAAAATAGCAATCAAAAGTTTAACATTCACCAAATGACCAGAAAGGCATAGGAGCAGGACGGCCAATGAGCTGTGTGTATTGATCCATTACCATTTTCGCGGAGGGTCCAGCAAAGAAATAAAAATCCAGAACACCACCAATAACCTTGTAAGTGATCATATCACCAGTGTACACTATGTCCATGTCATTACTATTGAGCAACAATACCCCATGAGCGGTTCCCATGGGGCTCCTGATGTCCATGTAGAAAGGGTGGGATCCATATAAGTTGAGATCAGGATTGGAACTTCCAACGTCAGCATTCCAGAGAGTCAGCGTCTGTTTATGTTTCAACTTGAACGAGCTCTTAGTGTGCTCGCCAAGACCGTAAATGTTGGACCTGTTTGATGGAAGTGAAGACGACACTTGGATGTACTGATCTTTAAAAACGAGGAATGTGTCAGGACGGCCTGATACTGGTGAGGTGCCGAAAAGAATGTCACCAGTGGAGAGGCGTCTGACACTGAAGCCAAATGGAGTAGTATAGTGAAGGGCAAATACAAGATCTGAGTTGACATTGGAGAGGAAGTGGTGGTAACCAGTTGAAACTTGGTAAGTATGAGTGGCATTTGACGACGAACAATGTCGTTTGGCACTTCCCATCGTTGATGGGTAGAGTCTGTTATTCTAATTCTTAGGAAATCATTTGTTTCAAAGCTGCATAAATGCATAAAATAAACATATAAATGTAAGAATTATAAAAGTTAAATCAACAGAAGGATCATGAGTTCATAAAAAATTAATCCTGTATAACAGAAATTCTGTTCTCTGTTCCCCAGTTAAGACGTTCCAAAATTTTCATCAAACTGTGGTAATATTCAGTAGTTCAGCTGTGGACCTAACAATTAGAATTAGCATTCAATTAGAACTCATCTCTAGATGCAACAATCTGCCTAAAGTTAATGCACCACTAGAATGGATTAAGTCCTGATCCATAGTATCAAAAGCCATATAATAAGAAAACAAGCAATGGGTTGTCACAGATACGTCCACTTGCACCCCCAAAACCAGCCTGTACTCTGCGCAGTCCAACATTATTAGGACTTCAAATTCAGCAAGATTTATCATCAGCAAATAAATTTAAGCCTACCTGGCAATGAGGTTGAGATTCTGAATATCAGGGCCAAAGACCGAGGAATTTTTGATGAGTTCAAGAGCTGCAGTCAATGACCTTCCACATGAATCCTTGCCAACTGATTTGATAGTGTAGCCATAACCAATTGGCTGCTGAGCTTCGATTTCAGCAATAGATGTCTGACCAAAGTAAAAGGAAACAAAAACAGACAAAGATGGATGAAAGAAAATTGTGCATTCTTGTCTTCTTCATTGTCCTGACTGAATGATTGAGTTTCAGTCATGAAGCATGTATTATCTCTACATTTCCCAAGTCCCCACTAAAAAAAAAGTACAAGATGTTACTTTCCAAGCCCCACATATGACTAATTTCTAGCATTTTTCCTGTTTGTCACTCTAAGCGTGCTGTACTTGCTTTGTCTTGATTTGAGCTTTAAGATTCCTAAAATCGAAGCAGTGGAAAGGGTCCGGCCTATAATAGAAAAGAAACGGAACAATTATTTTCATTTTTCCTGTCAGCTAGCTCCTGATTTTCACTATTGCAGCCCTTGGTTAACACCATGGCACCACATAATTCACAAAGATCAAAACCCAATGCTTCTTCAGTATGCAATCATTTGCATGCAGAAAATTTAAAGTTACTGAAAGAATACTAAAATAAAAATAGTAGAAACAACCCTTAACTTTTGAAAACCCCACTCAGACAATTTATCAAACACCTTTTGCCATGCTCAAAATCCTACGAGCAAAGCCTTGAGCTTCCAAGAATCACAATAAGATTTCTCTTCTTCATCACTTGAGTAAGTTTAATTTGGCACGTATAAGTTTGATAGGTATCAAAAAGTACTCGCGTGTTTGATTCCACCCAAATTTGTTTGATTGCTATTTTTTTTTTCATTGAAAATAATTTTTGACTTTTAAAAGTATACCCAATTTTTGTTAGGTAAAACATTTTATTTTGGAAGAGGAAATTTTTGTTTTTCTTAAAATAAGGAAAATATATGCTTTTTATTGAAGATATTTTTCATACCAATCAAATACACTCTAATTCCCATTTTTCTACAATCTAATTCCTTAATTACCTTTTTTTTTTATACCCAAGTATACACTTTCGGCAACTAATCCTGTGGTCTACGTCTCGATCCCTCATGACGTAGACCAGGTAAACCGCGGGATGTGCCCCAAACTGGTAAGGGTCCAATAGCCCCCACACTAATCTGTCAAAGTGCGTTTTTGGTGACACTTCAAATTGGTCATTATAGTAACTTTATGACTTGTTTAGTTACTAAGCCTTGTTTGATTTCAATTTTTTTTCAAAATATGTTTTTTTTCTATTTTCTTTTTAACCACATATTTTTCAATAAAAATAGTATTACACGTAATCCAAGAATTTTTCCTTCATTTTTAATCACACATTCTCCATCAATCTACTATTTCAATATACGTTTTACACAAAAAATAAGGCTCAAACAAGCCATAAAATTAAATAATCATACATGATTAGGCATTCTTACAGCGACATCCACTCTAGATTCGACATTTACGTATCAAATCTTGACATCAACTAATGATAATTACGTTCATCTTGTGAAATTATAGATTTTTTAAAAAAAAAATAAAGCGCGATCTTTAAAAGAAGTTATCGTAAAATAAATTCGATATATCCCAAATTGACCCATCTAACCTAATGTTGATGGCTGACATTGATATATTAAATCTTGACATCAACTAACGATAATTATGTCCATGATTTTCAAAATAAAACATGATCTTTAGAAGAAGTTATCATAACATAAATTCGATATATCCTAAAATGACCCATTTAACATAACATTGTTTGTTTTCATTAATAAGTTGTAAAAAGATCACGGCACAACTAAATCATGATGTCGACTAGAATGAATCAATTGCTTTAATCGAAGTGAGCCCACACAAATTTTTTTATCAATCTAGTAGGATAATTAGTAACTTTATTTAACATTAAAGATTGACTAGATCGTTAAAGTAAATTAAATTTTTGCTTGAATCACTCGACTCAACTCATGTGTGGTCTGAGCACGTAGTGAGACGAGCCATTATTCAAGTTCAGCTTAATATTTATTCTCGAATTAGTTAATTTTTGACATTCTCCATTAATTTCTTTTAAAAAAGAAACGGCTTGTGAATAGTTCGATTCGACCCACAAGATCTATGATTTAAAGAGATGAATCCAGCATCATTATAGACAAGATTTTCTAACGATCAAATTGGTTCAATTCGATGTATTGTCACTCCTCTACTTAGTTGCCACTTGTAATATAAAATTAGCTCATTCCTAAATTCTTAGTAGCGTGGCAACGTAATTAAAGACAAACATCGTAGGCATTTTAGTGAATAAATGTTTACAACGGCTAATGTGCTCAAGCCCTTGGATACGTGGGATTTTAAACACGATTCTCGAGGGCAAGAGTAGCCGGACCCACCCACTTACTTTTTCCCGTTGAAGAGTGAAGCCCAAAAATCTCTCCCAAAATTACGAAGAATTCTTCATTCCCATACATAAACCCACTCACGAAATCTAACGAGAATTCACCAGTTCCCTGTTTTCCAAAATCATGAATCTCAACATTTTCAAGAAGAAAACTTCACCCAAGGGTAAGCCCTATTCTCTCCTTTTTTTTTTAATTTTATGCGTGTTTGTATTATCGGTTTCACTAGATTTTAGTTGAAGAGAAAGAAGAGTGTTTTATGAAAATCGTAGGTATTATGGTTTGCTGTACTTGATTCGTATTTGGGGAGCTCTCAATTTCGTTTTCCTTGTAATGTCACCATACTTTTTTGCGGAACTTTTTACCAAGTTTTTTTCTCCATAAAGAACTTCTTTTTCTGTCTGTGTGTGCGCGCTGCAGTGGAGTGGGAGTAGGCCTCCGGGTCGGGGTAAATGTATTAGATTGATCAGAATAATTGGATTAATGAAATCTGATTTAACAGATGCACTGAGGACCAGCAAACGGGAAATGGCTGTCGCCACAAGAGGTAATTCTTGCTTTTTCTTCATTTATACAATGACTTTCCAGATCCTTGTGTTTGTGCACGTATATTTTTATTCAGATAGAAATTTTTTACAATAATAAGGGTTTTAAATGGTTTTTAAGGTTTTTAGGGATTTCATTGATGTGGTACACTTAGTATCTCTTTTCCCTTACCAGAACTTTGGTTCAAGTTTTTCGATATGATAGGTCTCAGTCAAAGGAGGATTTCAATAGCTAGATAGATAATATTCTCTTTGGGTGAGAATGAAACCACAATAATTTGGATAAATATTTTCTCCTCCTCCTCCTCCTCCTCCTCCTCCTCAATGACTAGTCGGCAGAATTTAGATATGAAACTAACAACCTTTTCTGGATTCTCGATCTCATCCGAAAATAAAGACCCGAAATCATACTATCAACAAACTAGTAACAGGCTAAAACGTAACTGCAAAATAATAGGTAACAAATACTAAACAATCTCCTTCTTAGATAACAAACTTGACTAAGTCTCCGTGACAAGCTTTGACCTCGTCTTCCTCAATCCCATGTATGCACACGATTCTCCTTCACCTCATGATCCTATGCATCTTGGGCACCTATGAATACCTCCCCTCAAGTGGACACTGGATGCTGCTTTTGGAGGTCTTCCTAGATGTTGCTCACTTTCACTTGCTTTGTCTTCACGTGGGTTGTCCTCTATGATCTCTTTCTTCTTCACCCCATGATCCTACGCATCTTGGGCACGTATGGATACCTCTCCCTCAAGTGGACATTTGTCCCCAAGGTCCAAACCTGGATGCTGCTTTTGGAGGTCTTCTTGGATGTTGCTCACTTTCACTTTCGCTTGCCTTGTCTTTTGTCCTCTATGATCTCTTCACAAATAATTTTACCTATGTTTGTACACCCCTCAAGCAATAAAAGTTGTGGTCTGGCACTTATGACCAGCTGTAACCCTATCATTGCAATTGAATCGAAGACCATGTGCTCTCCGTTTCTGTATTTCATCCCACGTGAGCTCTTTATAGGGGATGCTAGTGTGGGTCGCATAGGAGTAAGAATGGTCATCTGCGGCTCCTTGGCGGGAAGTGGCTGTGTGAAACTCTGTTAGCAGAGCAGCGGCTCATCTTGCATACGAGCAATGTTAATAGCTTCCTTCAACATCCAAGGTTTGATCATTCGAATGGCTTCAATTATCCCCGGTTTGAGTCCAACCATAAAAGTTCCTATTGAGCCCACCCCTTGTATACGGTTGCCCAGCTTCTCAAATCCGTGCTAATATTCTCACAAAGAACCAACTTGATGAATATGTAAGAGAGCTTCATCAAAATCTTCTCCATCAGTGGGTCCAAATTGAGCCCATAGTTCTTCCTCAAAGATGGCCCACGTCACCTCCCTTCTTTCCTCCTTGAACGTACAATGCAACCACTACCACCATTAGTTGGATTCACCCTCCAAGTGAAATGAGGCTAAGAAGACTTTCTGTGTCTCTGCTGTGCTGTGAATCTCTAAGAAGAATTGGTCCACTCGAGCAAACCATTGCGTCATGTCTTCACCTGAGTAGTTTGGAAACTCCAGCTTAGCTGTTTTGGATGAACAATAGGTTGATTGACTTCAATATCTTCCTTATTGGGGCGCAAATTTCCTTCTCTCTCGTTATTGTTGTGGCTGGTTCAATCTTTGTTAGAAAACAAAGCTTTGGACATTCGTTTGAGTGTGATTTCTAGCTTAGTTTGTCAGCCATTCCCAGCTCTATTTGGTGCATGCCGTTGTGGAGACTTTCAAGCGCAGCTTCCAAACTCTTAATATGTTATTTGTTGGTTGCCACTAAAACCTTGCTTTGATACCACTGATAGATAATATTTTTTTTGGGTGAGAATGAAACCACAATAATTTGGATAAATATTTTCTCCTCCTCCTCAATGACTAAGTAGAATTTAAATAAACATGAAACTAACAACCTTTTCTAGATTCTCAATCTCATCGTTTGAAAATAAAGATCAACAATCATACTATCAACAAACTAGAAACAGACTAATAGGTGACAAATACTAAACAATCTCCTCATTGGATAACAATCTTGATCAAGTCTCTTCGACAAGCTTTGACCACGTCTTCCTCCATCCCACGCATGCACTAAATTCTCCTTCATCCTATGCATCTTGGGCACATTATCAATTTTGCTAGAACAGTTGGAAAAGTTTTTTGGGGATTTATTAGGCGTGGTCAACAAACTTAATAACTTTTGCTTACCAGAAATTTTGCTCAAGAAAGAATTCCTGTAATGTGAAATAAGGTTCATCTTCTTATATCAAAAAGTACTTAAAGGCAGTTGATAATTACATAGGGATGGACATAATCACATTCATGCAGTAGGCTGTGGCATTTTGATGTTTTTATCAATCACTTCTTGTAAATTTTCAACTCAAGTAACATAGGCTTTCCCCAACAAGATTGTTCTCTCAACCATGACTAAACAAATAGTGAATCAATTGATCAGAGCTATTAGCCCTTTTCTTTTCCCAAAATAGATTTGCACCCTCAGATTGAAGAGGAATATAAGCTTCAATGCATACAGCTTGCTTTATCCCTTCATATCCACCTGCTTTAGTTTTTATTGACACGTTGATTCTGTACCACTGTAGGCATTGAACGTGAGATTGCATCTTTACAAATGGAGGTATGCTGTTTGTGATTTATTAACTATTCATATAAATGGCACTAATATCTAAAAAGTTAATAGATGCATTTATATAATTTTATGAGAAAGTTACTTCTGTATTCATATTTTAGGAGAAGAAATTAGTAGCAGAGATCAAGAAAACAGCTAAAACTGGAAATGAGGTAAGTCTTGGATGAATTTATTTTTTGTTCATTTAGCATATATGTAATTCACTTTGTACTGTACATGTTACAAGAACTCGTTGTACTATGAAAATCTAGAAACAATGTCAAGTTCACTGTATTGTAAAAGGCTTGACTGTTCTGATTTCATGTTATTATGTGTCCTATAGGATGTCTTTTTTCAAAAGCTTTGAACATTTAATTTTTAGTAACCAACAACCAATTTTTATGTCAACTAGGCCGCTACCAAAATTTTAGCTCGTCAACTAGTTCGTCTGAGGCAGCAAATAACAAATTTGCAAGGAAGTCGTGCCCAGATCAGAGGCATGACAACTCATACACAGGTCACTCTATATTGACACGTGGCTTTTGAACAAATATATCACGTGCTTCTTTTCCACCTTTTAAATGCAGTTTGCTACTTTTATAGGCCTTATATGCCAACACTTCAATTTCTACTGGAATGAAAGGTGCAACCAAAGCAATGTCTGCCATGAACAAGGTATACATTTGAAGCGTTACATTTTACATATCTTTTCAACTCAGTTGTTTAATCAACGATCATTACTTACCTATACGAGAAGTCATTACAGTTATTAATGAATAATTTTCTTATCTTTCTCATTTGGTCGGTCGATGACTGACAGATTTATATAGTTCTACTGTAGCATTTATACTGTATATGGTTTAATGCTTAATATTTTTGGCTATATGAAGAAGCCCTGCTAGTTGAGTAGGAGTGCCATTGGAATTATTTCTACTTGTGACAGGAAAGTGAATACAAACTATATTTCTATTGGCTTATCAATAAATTTGTTTTTCACATTTTTTCAGGAAATGGCACCTGCAAAACAAGTTAAAGTGATCAAAGAATTCCAGAAACAGTCAGCCCAGATGGACATGACGGTAAAATTCATTGCCTAAAAGTCAAACCTTTTCAATGTGGGCAAGTCATTTTTGAAAGCTTCTTGTATTATTACATGATGTTAATTTTTTTACTAGTGGTATTCTCTTTCTGAGTTATGCATAAAATCTGATGGAACTTCTTTCGTTTGTATAAAAATACATTTGTTTGTAGGAAGTATTCTAATCTGATTTTCTATTTAGATTGAAATGATGTCGGAAGCTATTGACGAGACATTGGACAAAGACGAGGCTGAAGAAGAAACAGAGGAACTTACTAACCAGGTGCAATAATGATATCCTTTTTTTTTTCCCTGAGAAATGTCAAATTCAAATTTGTTCCTAAAACTTTGTTAATTGTTTTTGGTTATAGGTGCTCGACGAGATTGGTGTTGACATTGCATCTCAGGTTGGTTGCACGAGTTTGATTAAGCCATAAATATTTAGCTGTTGAATTTTTGTATTATGAAGGATAAAAGAATAAAGAATCTGATCATCGTACCTTCTTTCTCTTGACAGTTATCTTCAGCCCCAAAAGGCCGGATTGCATCAAAGAAAGTTGAAAATAATGTCCCTAGGTATTTTCAATATTTTTTGCATNGCTGTTGAATTTTTGTATTATGAAGGATAAAAGAATAAAGAATCTGATCATCGTACCTTCTTTCTCTTGACAGTTATCTTCAGCCCCAAAAGGCCGGATTGCATCAAAGAAAGTTGAAAATAATGTCCCTAGGTATTTTCAATATTTTTTGCATGCTATGGAGAAAAGATAGGGCTTAAAGGTTACTGATTTATAAATGAGTAATGTTCTTATGATGACTTTTCAGTTCTGCATCAGCTGATGTTGAGGACCTTGAAAAGAGGCTGGCATCTCTTCGACGGATATGAGATCGAAAAGAAAAAACAAGGTTTCCATCTTAGTCATTTTACCACACCATTGAATTTTTTTAAAAAAGAAATCCTAGAATTAGTTAGGATAATATTGTTTATTTTATTGTTTAGTCGTGCCCGATAATGTGTACCAATACAATACTAAAGCTCTTTCAATGATTTTTCAGGTCTCGAATAAAGCCTGGCATCTTTCTTGCACAGATATGAAGAAGAAATCTTGGAATATTGGGGCACCTCTCTTAAAAAATATATGTATAAACAGGTTATATGTAGTTTTTGAATAGAGTCAACGAAAGTGTAACTTTAAGACCGCATCTTTGGTTACTGTTTAGTCCTATTTAGTATTATGTAGCAAGCATGCGTTGAAATTATTAACATTATCAAACACATTTTCACCAGAGGCATGTATTTTTTCAATTTTACATTTACATACATTACATTAGGCCTTTTAAATGTGATCGTCTAGTATTACAAAATGGCTTGAACTTGTAAGTTTTTAATTCTCTGTCCCTTTACGATCTTAGTTCTTGTATTGGAAGTATTTACAAACAGTTTGAATTATGAATAAATAGAAATGAGTGGTGGATAATATGTTCCGAGTGTGTATAAAGTGAACCACTTCATTAAGAAATTCTCATGAAGATCCCTTCTCTCATATTGTTTAGCCAAGGCAAAAATGCCATTGATGGTATTTGAGATTTAGGAAGGGGGGTGAGTTTGCCATTCCTAGGGATTTTCAGGAGATTCCCAGTAGGTGAGGAGGGATGGGAGCGGGACGGGATTAAAATATTTCATTTAATCGTCCTGTGTGATTGACCTCTTGGTAATTATCCTTTTAATTTTCTTTTCAACTGCCTACAAGCTCACACTCGAGACTTTGTTTCTTCAAAATATTTGCTAAAATTACGTTTTGCACCCAAGTCCAGTCCCTAATGCGTAAACAAAGTCATGTCCCTAGCACGTGCCAATGATAGGAAGAGATGCTAGGAGCAGGTTTGGACGGAAGTAGTCAACAGAGATTTTTCTGTGAATTTGATACGAGCTATTAAAATATAATGGGCGCGACAGGTGATAGTGTAACGAAACAGTTGCAATTTTTTTAAAATTACTCCAACACGAGACTAGTGAGAAGATTGTTAACAAGAATTTTGATGATACTAAATTTATGTTAAAAATCATGTTTTAGCTATATTTCATTTCAATAGATATTTTTTTCTTTTTGGAGTGCGACATGCCATCTAAAAAGAAATCGAAATCATCGGCCTCTTCATCTAAATCCTTTGACAGTAGTAAATTTGTGAGTGAGGAAGCTCAGAAACGATATCATGACATGGTAGTTTACAAAAAATGTATTCTGGAACGTGATTTTGATGACCTTGAGCTTTATATGAGGGAGCAGATTGAGGGCATGAATTCGGAGTTGTTTACAAAACAACCTGAGCCAGAGGTAATACCAGTTGTGCGTGAATTTTATGCAAATGCTAAAGACCATAGGGATTAAAAGTTTATGCCAAGGGATAGAGGATTCGTTTTGACCACACCTTCATCAATAGGTTCTATAAACTGCCTAATATAGATGAAGATGGCTTCTCCAAGCTGCGTGAGGAGGGGGCAATCGATCCGGTAGACATTCTTTGAGAGTTGGCCCACCCTAATATCACATGGAAATGATTCGTTACCGATGTCACTAATTTTTCGACAGCGAGCATGTTTCCTGAATGCAAAGCGTGACACTATTTCGTATGTGCTGAACTCTTGTCCAGTAGAAATATTAGTGAAGTGACACAGGAGAGGAGGTTGTAGAATTATGCTATTCAAAAGGGGCCCAGTGTTGATGTGGGCACTGTTATTTAGACCAATTTCTTGCACATATTTCAAGGATCTACAATTGCGGGTCTAGGTTACCCTTCATTAATTTATGCTCTATGTCAAGAAGGTGGAATTGTGACATCCATGACGAGGAAATAATTCATTCTAAAAAAGCCTTGACTAAGAAGATAATTTGGTAGTTCACTAGCAAGTAGTTTTTTGCCGGTGCCCTGCCACAAGACACTAAGGTACAGTAATCCCATTCCCATCGTCCTTTGCTTGTTAGTTCAGAGACTGATGACATTCTTGGTTGAATTGAGGCTATGCAATTGCAGCTAACTCAAAGACAAGACACGTTGGAATTGAGGAATCGAGAGAGACATGATGGAATCTATCATCAACTTGATCAACTGCAGGTATCTATGATTGATCAATATCAGCAGTTGCAGAACTCTATGCATACATAGTTTCATTATTAGAACGAGATCTTCTCGGTATTGGCCTCTGCATACTCACACATGTGATTTCCCCCACAGCCTACGTTTTCATATCATCTGGCCAACCAGGATCCATCTCACCAAGGCGATGGCGACAACACACTGATGTCTTCAGGGAAGTCCTACCGCTTCTTTGTATTTATTTTCACATTGGAGACAATTTACATTTTAAGTTTGTGTTTGTGTGATATTATTTGATTTCATGTGAAAAAAAATTATGCTTGCTTGTGTGAGTTGGATAGTGGTTATGATCAATATACTTGAGAACATGTATTAATTTGTGGACTGTGGATGAATCATATACATAGTTGAATTTTTTTCTTATCCATGTGAAATGGTACTATTTTATGCACGATAATTGAGTATAGCATCGTACAGGAATAAAAAGATTCATATTTATAGCTAAATAGATGACTTAGATGCTTAATCCCTTAAGGATTCACAATATCCTTTAACTTTATATATATAATAATTTAGGGCGTTCTAGCTGGTGAAGGAGACGATTTAAGATTGTGGTGATTCTTGCATGTGAAAATGATTTGTGTGGAGTGTCTCTAACTTTCTAGCATAAGCTTGGTGATGACCAAATGTTAGGGATCT
>CAIGRP010021372.1:0-22208 GCA_903798385.1 Fraxinus cuspidata | reverse complement strand
TGGAAAACGAATTCCAACTTCCCTAGAAAATTTTGTGCTATCAAACAAGCCCTTAAGGTATTTACAGATGCTGAACCCCACGAATTAGCATGTAAATATTCAAGAATAGAGTAGTGGATTTATGAATTCTAGTTTTAAAAGGTAATCTGTTTTGTCTTCCAATAACACATTCTTCACAAAACTTTAATTGTTCAATATTATCATTTCCTAAACTTCCAAGTTTATTAAGAATGATCAATCCCTTTTCACTAATGTGGCCAAGTTTTTTGTGCCAGATTAAAGGCTTATTAGAATATAATTTTACAACTACAGAATTGTTCCCAACCAAAGGTTCAACTTGCAGGGTGTAAATCCCATTAACCTTGGGAGAAGATATTATTTCTTTACCATCAAGATTCATTTTAGTAAACCCTTTGTGAATTCTTATATTCATTATCTAATTCATTTAAGAAAATTAGATTTCTTTTCAAATTAGGCACATTTGTGATTTCAACCAATTCAAGAATACAATTGCTTTTCAATAGAAGATTAACTTTTCCAACTCATTTTATTTGACAACTCGCACATTTGTGATTTCAACCAATTCAAGAATACAAATGCTTTTCAATAGAAGATTAACTTTTCCAATTCATTTTATTTGACAACTCATGTCAATACCCATTTGAACTTATCCACCATTTAGGTTAACAAATTTAGCGAACCATTATTTTATGGAATACATGTAGAAAGTGCAGCCAGAGTCAAGAACACGTTCTTTTGGTTGCAGTAACAATGACAACTCCTTGTATATCAAATTTAATTTTGCAAGCAATAGCTGTAGAACCATCAGAATTAGTTTTATATTTCATATAAGATATTTTCTTGAAACAATTTTTTATGAAATGACTAGTCTTTTCACAATAGTAACATTTCTTAACTTGGTACTTATTTTTCTCTTTGAATCTAAGAGTGTATTTGATTGGCTTTATTTTCCATGAAAAATGTTATTTTTCACTCAAATTCCTACTTTTTGCGTTAGATTGAAAATTTTTTCATTTAAAATATTTTCCAACTTTTGGTTATGTAATCATATTTTCCTAAAAAAACAAGGAAAATATTTTTTTTAGGGAGGTATAGTTTTTATTTTTCGGGTAATTCACTATCCCCTTCTCTATTTTATCTATTCCATCTCTCCCATTTAACTACCAATAAAAAATGGACAAGTATTCTTTTTAGGCTGAAAACTAAATAAATCAAACACATTTAATTAATAATTTCCATACAAATAAATTCTAGGCAATTTAATTGACTAAAATTTATTTTTATTTCCATGCAAATTCCATACTTACAGTCAAACGCACCCTAAGATCATGGAATTTGCATGGAAGGAAAATAAATTATAGGCAATTCAATTGTCTAGAAATTATTTGTATGGAAATCATTAATTAAATGTATTTGATTGATTTAGTTTCATTCTAGAAAATATTATATTTGTCCATTTTTTTATTGGTAGGTAGATGAGAGAAATAAAGAGGGATTAAATTTGCTTGGAAAATAAAAACCACAATCTTCTTGAAGCAAATATTTTTCTTGTTTTCAAGGAAAATATGGTTATGTGACCAAAAGTAAGAAAATATTTTTCGTGGAAAATATTGTAAATTAAACAGCACAAAAGTAAGAAATTAAAGGGTAAAAATATATATATTTCATGAAAAATATCAACAATCAAACGCACCCTAAGTGTTATAATTACACAAATTATTTCTCTTACTTTGGTTCAATTTCTATTTAACACTTAGCCCTTCACTTGTTTTAGAGTCTTTGAACTCATAGTTTAATGCAAGTTCTCTATTCTCAAAGCTGAGGTTATGATGTCACTAGTAAGATCTTCTCTCCCATATTCCAAGGAATTTAACAGGGCAAGAACTTGTTGACCATCAGACAATTTTTCCTCATAGTTAGCTAAAATCTTGAACTAGTTTTGTGACTTATCAATGTTTTCTTCTAGGCTAGAGGAAGAGTCAAACCTAAAGTTATGGAATTGTCTTAAGAGGTAGCATTTATTTGGCAGTCTTAGGCACTAATCGCAATAGCCCAAGTCCTATCAATAGTAGCAGCACACATATGTTGCAAGAACAGAGTCCTCATTTTTCAGTGCCAGGAACTAAAATATCCAGCACCATTCCAAATTTCAACTTCAAATTTGTGTGCAGTGGACATATTAAACGATAAGATAATAGTATCAAAGTTATACCACATGGAGTATATATGATTCAAGTAGTATGAGAAAATTACAAGATATGCAAATTTCAGGATAAAGCAGGATATTAAAATGACGTCTGCTTATCATGCAATTTACAAAATACTATATAGTAAGTTATACAATTCAAGTATACAATATACAGAATTCTATAAGAGCAAATAGATGATCAAAAGAGTCAAACAATTATCAAATTGAGTTGTCAATTTGACAAGGTTTAAGGAGTGGAGATCCTTTGATTTACTACTCCATCAGATTCCCAGATCCCCACGAGAGATTTTGGACAAAGGTAAGCAGTGATGGATCAGTTACCTTAATAACCAAATCAAATTCAACAAGAGCAGTTTAATAATAATAAAAAAAAAAAAAAAGTAAAGAGTGTAGGAGAGACTATACTAGAGTTTGAAAACCTAAACTTTCAGAATGAACAGAATAGTGGAAGAATACCATAACTGAATCAGAAATCCCAAATTATGCAAAGATTTGTTTTACCCCAAAGGGTCTGTATGTTCAGCTTTTGGCCAAATCACCACATTGAGCTTATACAAGTAGATGTAGCTCCAAATCTGCTAGAATCAACTAAGAACAGTTGCGAATGTATGACGAAATCTTCAAGGTTTCTCTTGCCTCAACATAATAGACACATTAGTAAACTCCCCCTCAATCTCACACATCATACACTAAGTACAACACTGAACAATCCACTAAAAGATTATACACATTCAAACCAACAGATAAAGAATACTTGAAACGATAGATAGTACAAAACCATAACACACTCAGACTCATTCACTATGTGAAGACGATTGAGGCATTATATATCCCAAGGAAAAATTCACAGATCAATGGCTAGGATATGGCCAAGTGTAGGGTCAGATCTCAACTTCACATAAGAAAGAAGCGTGTTTCCAAAAATGTGACTTTGCAAGTAAATGTGCCAGAACCCGAAACCATCAAACAAACATCCAAAGTCCACAAGCCAATAATAGTGAGGCAGCCCAAAAACTTAATAGGCTTGCGTCCAATAAATAGTAAAAAAGGTCAAGTATTCATTAAAATATGTAGAATAATAAAATAAAATAAGTAGAAAAAAGTGAGACTCTCCACCCCACGACTTGTAGCTTAGCTGCAAGGACTAGGTTGGTGTAGGAAAGTGGAACTAGGGTTGAGACAAGGGGACTGACGTTGAGAGAATAGGGAGGACCAACATAGCAATTCCCCAAGACAGCTTGGAAGTGTTCGATCCTTGTTTGTGAGTTGAGATTTGCTTTTCCAAACTTGGTATCAGCTGACACCTCAACATACCTTCTTAGCAAGTGGGAAGATGTCAGTACATTCTTTTGTGGGCTTAGGATATTCTCATTAACTAAGAAAATATGATATGTTGAGGTGTCAAAGCTATATTGTAAGCATGGACGGACCCAGGGGGTCCTGGGGGGGTAAGTGCCCCCCAACTTTTGAGATTTTTATTTTTTATGTTTGGTATAAATTGAAATCTAATTTTTAATATAAATCAAAGTTAACAATTAATTTTAATAACATATTTCATGAAATTCATAACTGTTTAACTTATCAAAATTTACTAAGAAATGGATTTTAATCTCTACCAAATAGGGGCAAAATCACAATAAATTTGAATTTCGATAACATGTTAATTTTAAAAATTCTCCGACGATCGTACGCTAATCGAATTTACAAATTGCTTATATCTCCTCAAAACTTATTTCGAGAACTACATTATGTGCATATCGAATAGTGCAAACATATATCGAAAATAGTTAAAATTACGTTAAACGTGAGTTTTAAAGAAAGACGTCCAACTCGCATTTTTTTAAAAAAATTCAATTATTTTATTAACATTTTTATTTTTTGCGAAACAAATTTCTCAATATAATTTTCATCATTTTATTAGGAAATTTTATATGAAATATGACATACAAAATTTTCAAAATTTTACATTCAAAAAAGTCATATTCCATATAAATTTTCGAATGCAAAATTACATGGGGTATGATGTTTTTGGTTTACAAGTTCGATTGTGCCCCCCTAACTTTAAAGTTCTGCGTTCGCCCCTGATTGTAAGAAGTAGCTTGGTGTTCGGGGTAGTGACGCGAGATGGAGAATTTTCTGTTCTTTCCTTTCTAATTTTATTAAAACATTTATTGATATTTATGCTACTAATTTTCTTCCAGTGTCTCAATTACCAGATAATTGGATTTTTAAGCAATCGTTTCCATCCTATAACCATATTACACAATTTTGTCAAGATATTGTTGGAATTAATTGAATTTAATTGGGTTAAATCATTTGTACCTTGCCCTATGTGAATGTATAAAGGTTTATGGGGGTACTTCATTGAATTTTCGTAATTTAAACTAATGTTGACTCGTGCCAAAAAGTAACCAAACAACTCATCTAAAGACGACCCGTTAATATATGAAGTTTACCTTGTCGCATATGTTTCTTCTAATATGGTTGTAGTTGACTCATATGATATGAATACTCATTGTTACGTTGTGAATTGGTCTGATTTTGAAAACATTATGAAATACATAGCCACAATGTAAACAATGGTGACAAACAATTACTTATTATCCAATGTTCGAACATAACATGTATTGCTATGAGATACGAATAAACCATGTTCAGTACCTATTAGTACATATGCATGCAAGGGCAACACTGCTAAACTCGAGACAATATTGTCATTTGTTGATCACAATTATGATTAATTAAGCTTAATTCTACTAATTTGTCACTTTCTGATTATGATCACAATTATGAAGAAGAATCAGAAAGTGCCAAAAAATATATATATTTCCACTATTTTCAGTTTCATCAAAGCAAGCGTGCTATAAGTCATACTGTAATTATACAATCAAAATATCATGAAAATAAACTCGTACAAATCACAAATATGTGAAAATATTTTCACATCTTTAATAATAATAAAACTATTTGTATGTGTAACTACGCAAATGGAGACTTATTCTATTCATACTGATCAGCCCAAAGAAATGCTCCCATGGCAAACTTCCTCTTCTGATCAATATCTCCGATCACCATCAGTTTTCAGCAGGCAGTCGAGTTGCCATTCCGGCTTAGTCACGTATTCAGATTTTTTGTACTTTGGATAAGATAAATTTTGATTATTTTTCGTCTCTTGCTGGTGGTGGTGGCCATTTGGCTGTAACCCTTCGCCGCAGTGGCGGTCCTGGCGGACCCAGCATTTTGAGTCAGCACGAGCGGCCGTCGACCGTGAGAAACAATAAAATATTAAGAGCTCCGTTTGTTGTCATTTTTTGCAAAAAAATGCATTTTACAATAGTGATTTAATGGATGATGTGTGGTTAAAAATAAAGAAAAGTTTTGAATTTGAATGTATTATTATTTTATTAAAAAATGTGTGGTTGAAAAGAATAGGAAAAATGTATTTTGAAAAATGGAAAATCAAACAAGATCTAATATTTAAATATAATAATTATTTTGATGAAACTGAATATATATAACTCTGTTGTATAAATTAGTAATATTTACCAAATGATATTGTGATCAAGTTTTGTAAAATTCAAAGGAAGGGCATGGGTACGAATTTTTAAAATTGCATTAAAACCAATAAAATTTAACATATAATATTTTGGTAATTTTAGTGTTAAAGTTCAATAAGTGCCATAATGGTCAAGCCTTCATTATCCTAAGGAAAGATCTCGGGTTCGAATTCAATAATTGAAGAGAACATATTAGAATTTCTACAATAGCATTAAAATGACTGAAATTTAACATATATAATTCAGGTAAGTTTAGTGTCAAAATTCGTTGTCATAATGGTCAAACTTCAATAATTTTAATAAGAGGTCACATGTTCGAAACTCTTCTCTATTGCTTTAATTTTTGTAAAAACTGTACAACTAGAAAACTTTACAATAAATAGGGTGAGATAGGATTTGAAACTGGGACCTCCAAAATAAATATGAAGGTTCTAACCAGTTAAGCTAGAACAAATGTTTGAAAATGAAATGAATTACCAGTCATATAATGTATAAGTCTATCTATTGTAAACAAAAAAAAAAATGGTTCCGGCGGGGCTCCCCGAGGGTATTATCAGTTATATAATGTATAAGTTTATCTATTGTAAACAAAAAAAAATGGTTCCGACAGATCCAGCACGCGCGGCCGTCGGGTGCTGGGTCTGCCCCTGCTTCGCCGTGCATGGCGGTGCATAGAGAGCACTAGAGAAAATATTTCCACCCATTGTTTATTTGTTTCCTAAATCTGTTGATTTTCATGAACGAAACTGAATGGGGTATTGGCCTTTTATACGACAACAATTAGTGAATAAATCAATTATTAAATGTATGTTATTGACCTCGTTATTCGCATCGTTAATGTGGACAACAGATACTGAGTCCACTTTCATTCTCTCAAGCTAATTCCAACACTCCTGGACTAATTGTCAATCGATAATATCTCAGATTTGAACGTGAGAGAAGTTTATAACACAAGACAAATATGCTTGGGCTCCAACAAAATATATGAGTTAAGTTACATGATAATGAGCAATCGACTAAGAGCCAAACTTAAGATCAAGATCACACATCAAACATTGAAAACCAAATATTAATAAAACGTGGTAAAATGAATGGCTTACAGTTGATATATTTGCATTACCCCCAAAATGACACAAATGGGGGGTATTTTAGTGTTACATGTGAAATGGTGCCGATGGGATGGGGAGACACGTGACCTCATCTTTTTAACTGAGGCATCTTATCTTATGTATCAATTTTGACTATACTAGCCTATGGTATATTAAATATCCCCAAAAAGGAGGCAGTCATCCTATGCTAATAAAGTTGGCTTTTCTATTCATTACAAAAGTCCAATCAAACATTTATTCCAAAAGGATTTCAAAAATTCAAGATCTTCAAATGTGGATTGTCAGCAGCCTTAATTGAGTCTCATATTCTACTTCATTGAACCTAGCTACTTCGGCAAAGAAGTTTCGTTTGGACCTTGGACTTGTCTTTATCAAAGGGATTTTGACAGGGTTAGTTTCGATGGATCTGATTTAAATGGACTTTGGTAGGTCCTACTCCACATGGCCTCGACAAGAAGAGGTTCGGCGGATCGGCACTAGCTCAGCTTCTGGGAAGAGCCCCAGAAGAAGAGGAAATTGTCCCATAGCACTAGCTCAACTTCTGGGAAGTTTGTTACAACCACTACCCCAGCTGCTAAGCAAACCCTACCTCCTTCTTCGAAGTTGATGTAGGCTTCGTTCAATGCTGCGAAGGCCCAGAAGGTGAAGGAGGTCACTGAAGAGGCTGCGAAGGAGAAAGAACAGACCTCCGAGGCGTAAAGAAGACACCAATAGCGAGGACCCCTGAAAAGTCTAGGAGGTTTCGGTAGGGCAAGATGAAGAGATTGCCCCAGTGGGGATGTTGCCACCTAAAGTCCAAGGTGCCACTGCCAATTTTTATAAGTTTTGGACTGAGATGTGGTAGAATTATGTTTCCACCTGCAACACGACGGATTTTACGACTACCTTGGTATGCCAAAGCATCAGGGCCTTTAGAGTCTCCCTAGAGTGCCAGAGGTTCAGAAAGACATCCAAACTCGCAATCGGGAGTCGGTTGAAAAATTGGCCTTAGCAGAAGAAGAGATGAACATATAAAAGTTGAGGTCAAAGATCTTAGGGCCCAGCGAACTGAAGAGGTAGCTAAGTTGGATTTTGCCTCAGCAGAAATTGAAGCTCTAAAGAGAGAGGTCCATGAATCCCATTACGAAGTGGCTCCATTGACAAAGAAGGTTGAAACTTCAAACAATCGTTAGAAGCTAACGAATAGAACTTTAGATAAGGCCAACTTAGAGAATGTTGGGCTCAAGTATGCTAATAGGTTTTTGGAAACTCAAATAAGATACTATATGAAGGAGGCTAAGCAGGCCAAGCATGATACTCAAAAGTAGGTGAAGAAAGGGTGATGGCCTACATTGCCTACTTCCATCTGGCGGAAGAGTATAAGTGCTTTCGTGCCTACTGAAAGAGGTTTGCTTATGTCGAAGTATTAGAAAAGGGTTGGAGAGCTTTACCCAAAACCCAATGCTTCTGAACTAAGAGCATAGTTTTTGGAGGAGGTACCTCATACCCCAGCTGATGATGCAGTGGAAGAAACAGAAGTGGACCAAGAGGGTGCTCTTGAGGACGAAGCTCCAGCTGCTGAAACGCCTGCTATGGAGGCATCATACTCCCTGTTATTTCCAGCATAGTATAAGATTTTTTTTTATAATATTGTTTCCTATGTAATAGCCCAGGCCCTTCTTTATACAAATTCCTTTATTAACAAAGTACATATTTCTTTAATTTATTGTTTTTGAGCTGGGTACTTCAGTAATGTTTATAGCAAATATAATTCTTCTTAACCTCCCTAAGGTGCATAACTTTAAACAATACAACTTGCAAGTGTTGGGACCTCCATAAGGTGTATAACCTCAAACAATATAAGTTTCAAGTTGAATTGAAGTAAATATAATTACCTTCAAAGACGAATTATCCTTCAAACATTTGAAATAATATTAATCTTCAAACACATTAAACTTTAATATTATTTTTCCTTCAGCTTCATCATGGGAGTTTTGTGATGTATGTCTCGGAGGACAAATGAGGTAATCCCTTTTAGGGTCCGATCCTCGTCTCCAAGATGCCTATGCTTCCATATATGGTGAAAGGTTCACCCATGTAGGGGCTTCTTTCATGTTTAGCTTCGTCATGGAAGGCTTGTGTTGTACACCTCAAAAAACCAATGAGGTAATCCCTTTCGGGAATCGATTCACGTCTTCGAGGCGCCCACGCTTACATGGTGGATGGTTCACCCATGTAGGGACTTCTCCCATGACGTTCAATTTAGCCATAGGAGGCTTGTGTTATATGCCTCTGAGAACCAAACTCAAGATCTAGATCACACATCAAACATTAAAAACAAAGATTAATAAAAATGGGAAGAATATATGGCTCACAGTTGATATATTTGCATATCCTCCAAAATAACACAAATGGTGCATATTTATATTGTTACATGTGAAATTGTGTTTATGGGATGGGAAGACACGTTGCCTCATCTCTTTAATCGAGACATCTTATCATAGGTATCAATTTTGACTCTACTATCCCGTGACATGTTAAATGTTCTCAAAAAAATAGGCAGTCGCCCTATAACCTATGCTGAAAAGACTGACATTTTTACTCATTGCAAATGTTCAATCAATCATTTTGAAAGGATTTCATAAATTCAAGATATTCAAACGTGGATCGTCACCGGCCTTAATTGAGTCTCTGATTCTACTTTGTTGAACCTCGTGACTTCGACTAAGAATTTTCATTGGGACCTTATATATATCTTTAGCTGAGGGACTTCGGCAATGCCAGTTTCATGAAAATCACTTCGATAAGAGTGAATTTTGGTGGATCGGATTTAAATGGATCTTGGTAGGTCCTACTCCACGTGGCGTACCACATGGCCTATGTAAGAAAAGTTTCGATAAATCGGCCACGTGGGGTGCTAGAAGGCGAAGTGTAACATATGTTTCTAAAGTTTCTTATCTAGAATATTTACAAGGTTTAATAATTAGTTTGGTATCAAAAATTCCAAGTAGCAACTCGAATGTATTATCTAGAAATTTCACTGAAGCGTGTGTCTTTACTCTATACAGTCGGCTGAAAAAAAAAATAAAAAAAATAAAATTGAGAACTTTAAAAAGAGAAAAATGTTGGTTAGCTAGCATTTACGTATCAAACAATTTAATCCAGTCAAGCTCAAGCAAAAATAAAGAAACTTGAGAATTGTTCATGTCAAGTTTGTCATGATTTTTCTTATAAATAGAGAGTCGTCATTAGCTTCCATTATTTGAGAATATAATTTTTAGAATGTTATTTTTTTTTCAAGAATGTGTAGTTAAAAAAAATAAAAAATTATGAATCTACATGTAATATTATTTGATTAGAGAATGTGTGATTGATAAGAAGAGAAATAAAAATGGATTATAATTTTAATGGGGGCTTAGAGTTCAGTATAGCCTACATTAAAATTATAATCAATTTTTCTTTTTCTTTTCATCAACTACACATTCTCTAATAGAATAATATTACACGTAAACTCAAAATAATTTCTTTTTTCTTAACTGCATATTCCTAAAAAAATACTATCCCAAAAATTATAATCTCAAATAATGATAAATAATGGGGGCCAAGCAGTTTGATATTATCATCAGAAGAATAATGTTTCGGAAAATAGTGTGGGAAATGTTTTTTCCTTGTAAAAGTTTACATCATGGGGAATTATTGCGACAAATGATGACCTAATCTAACATCGATACATACATTTATTAATATTGTGTACTCTTTTAAATTTTTTATTTATTCACTACGATCTTATTACTTATATAATAAAAAATTTTAATTCTCAACATCAATGTCATGAAAAGAAACTAGGTGCAGGCCAAAAATCGAAAAAATCGACCAAATCGAGTAGGGTCGGTTTGGGTGGTTTGAACAAAAAAATTTGTTTGATTTAGTTAATTTTAATCATTAAAAAGTTGGGTTGGATTGGTTTCGGTTTATGCAACCAACCCATCAATTAACCGACCCAATTCGCTAATATTTTTTATTATTTTTTAATTTTAAAATTCATCTTTTTTAAACGTAAAAAACAAAATAATAAAAACACAAATAATTTTTTTTCTCAAATAATTTATTAACCGTCTATAATTTTTTAAACATGTTGTATGTACATTATTTTTTACATTAAATTTGACGTCCTTCCACATGGCACCTATCATAATTTTGATTTTCCGAACACACTTTCACATCACTAGCCAAATTTTGACAGAAGAATGTCATCCATATTGTAAATAATGCACATCTAGAATTATCTATATTTTTTCTACCAAAACTTCAAATATCAAAAGAAAAGAAAGCAAGCAAGAAGAAGTGTTTTATTTAAACTTCGAATTTAGATTGTACCCTTGCTTTCATTTTGATGTAATTGTTTGTTGGTAACTATCGGACTTATATATATATGATAATTTTGAGATAATCGGTTCCTTGCCATTTATATTATGGATTAATAGCAAAAAACCCTCCTAAAAACGTTTCCAATTACGATATACCCCTCTACTTATTGAAAATCGTAGAAAACCTCCTGTTTGAAACCTTTTATGCGAAAGCCTCCTACTGTCCAATTCCGTTAGTTTAACCGTTAAGAACAGTCAAAAATACCAAAATTAAAAAATAATAATTGTAATTTCAGTATTCAAACTTTCTATTTCTTTTTGTAAATTATAACCAATATTTTTATATGTGCCACCCACAATCCCAAAATTTTAAAACCTTATTTTTCCTACCCAACGGCCCAACCCCTTTTCTCTTCTTCCCAAACCCACCTCATCCTAACCTTTTGAATATATAACCCAATCCTCTTCTATCTTCTTCCCTTATACACTAATGGTCCGTTTGATTGCAATGGTGGAAAATTGGTGAAAAGAAAATGAATTTCAGAAAAAGTAATTGCTTAGAACTTGTTTTCCAGGGAATTGTTAATTAAGTGTGTTTGATTGGTATAATTTTCCACTTGGAAAAATTTAAATTTTTGTATCTTTTTGGGTTCGTTTGGCTTTGTTTTACATGAAAATTGTTCATTAAAGTGATAATTTTTCCCACAATTGGTTATAAAATTTGTTTCTATTGTGAAAAAGTAAAAAAGAAAAAAGAAAAAATTCTAGAAAATCATTATTTCATCAAAGTTTAGTGTTCGTTTGGCTTTATTTTACATGAAAATTGTCAATTAAAGCGAATTTTTTTTTTTTTACAATTAATTATAAAATTTGTTTACATTGCAGAAAAAAACCTGGAATTTAGTTTCCCACCAAATAGGTGGGAAAAACAATTCAACCAAATCATGGAATCGGTGCACGTGTGGACCATTTGTGGAAAGTATTTTCTAGGTAAATTTTGTGCCCTCAAACACTACAAAAGATGGAAAATGGAATTTCATTTTCCATGGAAAATCCCTCTTATCAATTCAACCAAATCATGGAATTGGTGTACGTGTGAACCGTTTGTGTAAACCATTTTCTAGGCAACTTTTATGCAATCAAACACGAAAAAAAATGGAAAATGGAATTTGACATGAAAAATCTCTCATATCAAACATACCCTAAATAAAAATCCAAAAACCAAAACCAAATTACAAAAATCCCCACCTTTGCACAGTTGGTTATGAAAACAAACAAATCTTTTCACAGATGGATTTGAAAACAAATCAATCTTTCCACAGTTGGATCTGTTGTTGTGGAACTAGAGTTATGAATTAAAATGAACCAATTGACCAATTGGGTCCGCACCAAAGGTCTGATTTCAATTCAACCAAATCATGGAATTGGTGTACGTGTGAACCGTTTGTGTATACCATTTTCTAGGCAACTTTTGTGCAATCAAACACGAAAAAAAATGGAAAATGGAATTTGACATGGAAAATCTCTCATATCAAACATACCCTAAATAAAAATCCAAAAACCAAATTACAAAAATCCCCACCTTTTCACAGTTGGTTATGAAAACAAACAAATCTTTTCACAGATGGATTTGAAAACAAATCAATCTTTCCACAGTTGGATCTGTTGTTGTGGAACTAGAGTTATGAATTAAAATGAACCAATTGACCATTTGGGTCCGCACCAAAGGTCTGATTCACCACCCCAAAACCATCATTGGACTCGAACTCAGCCATGGGCGACGATGGGCCAGTCCCAAAACGAGAAAATATTCCCCACAAACATAAACCTCAAGAACTGGTAAAAATAATAGAAAAATAAAAAAAAAAGCAAAAGCGATTAATCGTAACTGTTTCGTCAAATTTTGCCAGAGAATCTATAAACCTGAAACAAATGATACTCTAAGTTTAATGCTTCCTGACTTGAAACTGAAATCTTTAGCAGTTTAAGGAAGCCACCTAACTATTTGGTAAAGTTTGGACTGCCGATAAATAGTTAAGGGTTGGCTAAGAACTAAACAGATGGGCAGGATCGAAGAAAATCGTGGTAAAGAGCAGACTGGCTGGTGTGAGGTAGCTATTTCATAGTTTGATTTGACCAACCTCATCCTTGAATAATTTAGCCATATTTTCTGGTTGCCATTGAGCATGTCTTACCCATGAGCTCGTTCTTCAGAAGTTTCGTTTCTTCACTTACATCCCTGCTCAGAGTTATCTGCTATAAAGTCATTGTGGTCAATTGCTAGATTAGAGAGAGAGAGTAGGAGAGTATTTGGTAATACTACATAATATAAAATTATTTTGGGTGGGGGTTTTGGTATTTTTGTTTTGAATTTTGGATTTTTATTTACTGGGTCGGGGAAGAAGATGGAAGAGTGGGTCAGGCATTCAAAAGGTTAGGATGAGGTGGGTTAGGGTAGAAAATGAAGTGGAGTGGAGTGTGGTGGAGTGAAAAATAAAGTTTTAAACATTTGAGATGGTAGGTGGCACATTAAAAAAATTTGGATTTAGTTTGTCAAAAAATAATAAGTTTGGGTATTGAAATTGTAATTATTCCTTTTTAATTTTTGCAATTTTCGCTATTTTTAACGGTTAAACTAACATAATTGGACGATAAAGAGATTTTTCTTCCAAAACATTTCAAATAGGGGGTTTCTCTGCGATTGTCAATATGTATGGGGTATATTACAATTAGAAACGCTTTTAAGAGGATTTTATGCTATTCATCCTTTATATTATATATATTATTGATATGCACTACGCAAGAAAAAATATACACGTATAGAAAAACAAATTTTTTAACCCGACATGGGTAGACAATTTTTTTACTCACACAAATTCCAAACTGATTAACCAAATTGACCCAAACGATTTGGTTTGGTTTGTTTTGGTTTCAATGACTGGAATTGATCGATTTAGGTTATAATTTACCCAAACCAATCAAGTCGGTTTCGGTTTCAGGTTGGACTCAAAACCAACCCAACCCAATATGTGCCTAAGCCTAGAAGGAAGGATGAAGAATGACTTTGAAGTATCGGAACCAATTCGTGGTACGTAAGCCAAACATGTAATTGCCATTTATCGAATCAAACAAAACTAAACATTTAGGGTTTCCATTTGTACCGAAAATTGATTACAACGAGAATGACAACCTCTCACATGCGTGCGGGCCTCGCGTGAATAAAAAGTTCCAAAAATATGTGGGCCCTCCCCCTATTGTAAGTGTTCAGTCAAAATGTTTGTCAACAATTTTCGGTAAGTGTAGCATGACTGAAACATTTATGAATCTAATACTAAATGCATGTTTTTTGAGTAGTCATACATAATCAAGATGATGGTTTAATCATTTTGATGCTTGTTTAAATTGCATTATATTTATATCTTATTTGGTAAATACGTGATTAGATAAGAATCTATGTAAGTTAAGCTAAGTATCAAAGGCCAATCTTGCTAACATTTCCGTCGTCGTGTTCATCAATTCGTAGTTCAAAAGATTCATCACAAAAAGGATCGTCGTCACTAGATAAGCTACATCTTAATAGCTAACTTTGGAAGTCAAAATAGGATTGACCGTCTTTTCAGGCATTTTCCATGTGTCCGTTTTTTAAGTCTCACGTCTAGGCCTCCTCGCCTTTTTCGGGCTTTTAAAACACTGGTTACAATTGTTGGCGGTGGTGACAAGGGTTACATAAAGTATAATGCTTTTGTTAAGAAAAGAAATAAAACAGTGTTTTGTGGGGGGAAAAAAAGAAACTGGGAGATAGTATTTTGGAATTAATTTGCAATTTTGTATTTTAGGACATACTAGCCCATGTGTTGGTCCACCCAGGCCCATTGGTATTAGGTCGACTAATGGGTGCAGGCCCATTAGGGCCTATATAATTGCCAATTAGAGAATTTAGCAATTGTCTATCATTCAAATTCTACCGGTGAAGTTTTTCTTGCAAATTTCTCAATTCAGAAGAAGGGTAAAAATCATGGTGCGCAGAAGGGTTGAAATCAAGAAAATCGAGGAGAAATCAAAGATGCACACAACTTTCACAAAGAGACGTCAAGGACTCTTCAAGAAAACCAAAGTTTTGTGCACAATGTGTGAAGCTGAAGCGGCGGTTCTCACTTTTTCCAAGGCGGGAAACGCCTTTTTCTTCGGCCACCCTTCTGTGGAGTCCGTGGTGAATAGGTATGCCGCGGGTCCTTCTTCTCCGGCGAGCACTAACAGTGAAATTGAGGGAAACGAACATGAGGTGGTGGCGCCGCCGATATCCGAGGCCGAGAAGAAGATTGTGGAGTTGATGGGGAAAGGAAGGGCTGCTTGGGATGTTGGAGTTAGAAGTTTAGGGCTTTTTGAGCTTGATGAGCTCGAGTCAGCAATTCAGAAAATAAAGAGCAAGGTGGTGGCGCAAGCAGAGGGGACTATAAGCAACGGTGAGGATCAGAAGGCTGAATTTTGTGGAACTGACTAGTTTTTGCTTGGAGTGATACTAACTAGGGTTTATTGATTAATTATACAAAGTACATTTGTTATTAAGTTACTCTTATAATTTTCTTAAGTAGAATTAAAATACAGATTATATCCATTTGTTATTTGAATGATTTTGCTTTACACTATAAAATTGTGGAGATGATGGAATATAGTGGTTGGCTATACAATGTTATGATTTCGTCGTCCATGATTGCGTTACTGAAACTTTTGGATGGATCATCCGAACCAAATTCTTTATGGTTTAAAGAATCAATTTATTGGTTGCTTGCTTTTGCAAAGTCCATTTTGCTATTCAGTTATTAGTCCTGTAATTTTCTTATGGGAATTAAATTACAATTCCAGTTTCTTCCTTGTTGGATAATTTAATTTTGTATTATAAATTGTGAAAATCTCCTGATGCTATGTTTTGAGCTGAGCAAAGATTAGTTGCATTGAGTTTCTTTATGCTGCATTACATCATCAAGATCGGCTTTATAGATTGTGCCAGATTTATTTTGCGCATATCGTTCTCGGTTTCCCGTTTATAGCACTCTTTCTTGCATCTATCAGTTTAAATTTTTGAATCTTTTGTGGTGCTTATGAAATGCAAAAATTGTGAGAGCATGTTTGACAGCTTATATATAACTGAAAATTGTTTTCAAACACGTTTGGTCGAGTTACCTTTTTTAATTCAAGTCAAGAAAGTTAAATACTTTAAACGTAACTCTTTCCGTAATGTCAAAATAAGTTACTTAATTGTTTCCAATTGATCAATATAAAATTAATTACTTGGTTATTTATGGGTAATCTTTTTGAGCTTAGTCAAAGTTGCTCTAATCTTGATTGTAGTGGTTCTTTATTCCTTATGAACAGTTAATTCTAATGCTTTGTTCTTGTTAATTAGTCGTGAAGCTGCACAGGTTTCCTTCATTTATGGAACCCCTTTTCAATTCGAATTGCTAACCTTCCATGCTAGGCTATGCTAAATTTCACTAGTTAATTTTCAAGAAACTGACTGAGCAGCTTTAAATGAAAATTAGGCTGCAGAGTTTCGTTATAAATAGATTTTTTACTTCCTAATTTGTCTGCTAGCATTTTGAGACTGTAAATAATTTTTACAAGAATGTCTCTGGTTTTTACTGTGAGAAGGATCAAATACTGCGGTGCAAAATCATGCTATCTTCTATTTATTGTCCTCTTCTGCAACATCAAATTTAGGAATATGTAAAAAATCCTGAGGTGTTGACTGGAAAATTTGGATCCAAATCTAAAGGTTCAACTGGGAACTCCATGGTTCCGATTGGAGAATAGGTTGTCGAAGCGTTGGCTGATATTATCACAGCAACATCAGATTCTGGGTACTGTAAATTATGAGCACCCTCAAAGCTGTTCCTCTGGTATGGTAAGTAATTTGATTCTGACATAAATTGAGAAAAGGATTCGGAGTGATTGTCATTAATAAACGTAGAGATTGGAAACTTATGATTTTCTCCTTCTAAGCATCCAAATGTTGAGGGAAACGACAAGAGAGAGGGCTTCTCCGTTTTCTCCAAGTCCCCAATGTCGACTCTATGATTTGCTTGGAAATTCAAAAGCGTCTGGTTCTGTTGTGGTTGATGGTTGTGAGAATTATGTCTCGATTCTTGTTTTTCAATTGATGCTGGTTGTGGAACTCCATTAGCAGAATGGTTACACGTATGTGTTCCTTTGTATGTGATCTCAAATGTTGTAGGATCATCATCAGATCTCTGCACTTGCTTTGTTGCCCAACAGTTTTGAAGATGACGGTATGTACATCTATAGTAGCTTCTGCAAATATAAATATACCCGTTAGAGTTCTTTTTAACTTTCTTGGAATTTTGTTCTTTGTTTGTGTGTGGACAGATATGTTTAACTAGTTAATGGGAGGCTTTGGTTCCTTCTATGCAGGATGTGGGTGCATTTGGCACACTATACCTGGGATATTTAGCTCCCAGAATGTCCTTCTGCCCGTACTTTCTCCAATTATACCCGCCATCTGTAGGTCCTTCTAGCCCATTTTCCGAGTTAATTCTCACTAGCTCTGTCCATGTATGCGAGTGTTTTCTGCAACACCAGTCAATCAACAGATTTGGCAGAAAATTTCAGATGAAAATTATTTTCACTTATATTGCCAGGAAATGTTAGTTGCAGAACGTGTCATCTTAAGTAAATTTACCTTTTCTTCGGTGTATCTTTATGTTCCTGATGAATCTTGAAATTGTTGTTCAAATCCCCACTGTAAGAACTTCCATCAACAGATACTGAAGATGTTGCTTCGACTTGTCCTGCAGTTCCATTCGACTTGAGAATCAACAGAGAGTTTTCATAAGAAGATAATATCCTTCGCAGAAGAAAGTCATGAGCTTCACAAGGAGATGTCAAGTTCAACTGAAATCGAAGCTGTTTAGCTTGTTCCATTCCTTGAGACAGTTCGTTGATCAGCGCCATGTATTCTGAGGTAGAAGTATTCTCCATTTCTTTTACTTGGTGGATTTGATCGTTTTCAGAAACATCAGAAGTTTGTGAAATGCGCTCCTTAACCTTCTCTATGACCTAGGATGCTCTGCTTGTCGTCTTCGTCTTAGATTGTATACAGAAGCACAGTTGAAGCTTATGAAATAGATATAATTTGAGGAATCTGAATTTAAATACACATTTTAGGATTGATTAGGAACAGAAAGAGACGTGAAAAAACAGTGGGAGAGTTGATTTTTGACTAAGAAACCGAGTGTTCAAATGCTGACCAATTCAAATCACCAAAACCTCTCTCATAAATTGTGGACAGAGTTGGAGAGAGAATGTGTGGAAGGGAGTAATAGTATGAAGCGCTAAAATCATGTCGACCCTAATGCTCGACTTAAATACAATTCTACAACTTTTTAAACCTTAAAACTTTAAAGCATGTGCTCTCGAACGATCCACATTCCGTTAGTACCTTTAATTTATCCACAAATAATTTCAATCTATTTATAATTTAAACAATTTGTTAATACTTCTCAAACAGACTTTTTACTCGAAAAATGGTATTAATTTTACCTTTTTAAAGTCTTTTTATGCATGAGAGACAAGCATGCCCACAGATTTTCATTGGCAGGTGCACGTACTGACCAATTCAAACTCCAAATGAATCTTGTTGTATTTCATATTAATGATTGTGTTAAGAGAGAAAAAAAATACAAGTCAATAGAAAAAGAATCTTCAATACGCGTCATTTGGTTCTACTGCCTGAGATATGAATATATATATTGGTAGACCTCTTATGTGCACTATTGCGGCTGTCATACTCTACATTCAAGGTTTCGTTAGACATAACTTTTACTTTTGTATTTGCTTTTCCTTTCTGTAGAAAAGCTTTTGAATGAAGTTATTTTAATTTTTTGTTGGAAGCTAATTTTTAAAGGAGCTTTTTATTTTAGAAGTGTTTTTAGAGAAATACACATTGATCCGTTTCATCTAAAAGCTCTTCTAACTAATAAAAACACTTTTACAAAATTAGCCAGATGGGTCCAACGACAGTTTTTGAGTCTTAAAACTTCATTTTGACTTTTCAAAAGTCATGCCAAACGTGGTTTGAATAAAAATGTCAAAGTGAATTGTTGTTTGAGATAATCGTCATTGGTGTAGGCATGATTTATGATTTTCATATGTTGAACCTGTGATGGCTCGGTCGTAGTCGGACCAGGTGGGTCAAGTAATTTTTCCAAATTATTTAATTAATTTTCGGTAGAAAATCAAGAAATAAAGTTGGTTCACGTTGAATAAAAATGTCAAAGTGATTGGTTCACGTTGATAGCAAGACTTGGCACCATTTGTAACGGGGCTTGCTAAATTCCGTCTCACAGAATAAGAAACAATCTTTCCAACAGAAAGGGAAGTTATGCCATAGAAAAAGTAATCAAACCGCTAACTTGCCATATTGAAGTATGAGAATGCCTTTTATTACGATGTACAACAATATTCAATTAAATTCTATTCTTAGTAAATTTAAGATATAACTCTTGGGTACATTATAGAGGTTGCGTGACTCTTTGATCGCCAATTAAAGTAATTAGATCTTTAGCAACAGCGAATAATCATGCCAATTTTGATTTAACCTTTATTTTCTTATATCACATTACTCTTTAAGATTCTTTAATTCTATGTAAATCATGTCCTAACTATCTATATATTTTCCTAATTTAGCCCTTGTTTGATGGCCATTATTTTGAGAAATAGAGTTTTGAATGGTGATTTTTTTAGAGAATTAAAAAAAAAAAAATGTTATTATTGAGAAAAGAATTATGTTTTAAATAGTGATTTTTTTGGATAATACGTAATTAAAAAATAGAAAAATTTAGATTCATGGACAAAATATTTTATTGTGTAAATGTGTGGTTAAAAATGAGTATGAGAATTAAAGAGTTATGAAATAAGGGTTGTCAAACAGGGGCTTACCCTAAAAAATCGTCAACACCACATCCACTTATCATATATTCGTACTACTTATCTATATTGCAGTAGAATAATATTATTTATAGTGAGAACTACATGTAGTCGTCATACGTGGAATACTTATGACAATTTGTTATTTGATACATTAACGTAGTAGTTTTTATGGTCTCGTGCAATAAATAACGAACGATCACATGTATGTCGCATAAGGTGACTACCGCTAGTCTTCACTATGAATAGCATTACTCATTTCAATATAATCTTAGCATCCACATTGTTATTTGCATTTTATGGACAATTTTTGTTAGTTGCCAAATCTTGGCATACGTTGCCCTTTTTGGTGGAAATAAATGCGAGAGAGGGGTGCATAAAGATGAACATAACTAACATTGCATACTGAAGTTGTAAATGATTCAGTCGAATTGGATCTTCCAATGAAGAATAGAACTAAATAACAAAAAATGAATTACGCAGTCGAGCTTTGATTTTTTCTTTTTTTTTTTAAACTACGAATTTGAGGATGATTCCATGCAGCTCAATATCCCAAACTAGTAATTTTTTGCCACCTCATACATTGTCAACAATGTTGTCATCCTACATGGTACAAATAGCTTAATCAACCCTCATGTCCAAAAGACATTCTCTGGGTTTAGTCCAATTTGTAACAAAGGTCAAAAGTGAAGATTTCCACAAAGCTAATTAGATAAATGATATATCAGGAAAAAAAATTGTATTATTGCATGCGAAGGCAAAAGTACTAGAGACCCCACAAGGTCAGTCTTTGATTCAAAATTTGTTGAAAAATGGAAGCTGTGAGAGTCACTCTGTGTTTGAAAATACGAAGTTCGATCCAAACTCTATCTAAAGGGGGGTGAATATGTGTAAATGCGGAATTAACAAATTATAATTAACCAGCAACAAATCACTAATTAATTACATCTAGATGATTATGCAAACAGTTCAATTATCCTATGTTTGAATATTATAATATAAAAACAGTAAATAAAGCAATAAATAACGCACATTATGATCACATAGAAACCCCAACTAGATAAAAATTTCGAGCACTTTGCCCGTCAACAATCCACTTTAAATGATTTATAACTTACAGTTTACCAAACTAGAAGACGACACGTACTATCTGATCTTCTGACTGCAATTCCAACAATTCTCTTGGATTTTGTGGTCATACATCAACTCCCAGCTGTAGTTTCCAAAGCTCTCATGGATTGCGCTCCTACAACAACTCATAACTTTGTGAAATCGTCTATCTCTTGTGGATTCACAAAGAACACCGCGTTCTTTAACGATTGGAACTCCAGTTACCTTCTCTTGATCTTCAAAAACTTTGATAGATATGAAGGAAGCAACAGTTTTGTATTTGGATTATGAAATTGATGTTTTCACCGCCAAACGCCAATAACAGGATGAAGGTTGAAAGTAAATTTATCAAGATGATGTGACAAGAATGTGTTTTTCACAATGTTCAACCTTAGAAAAATCGTTATGTGGCGTTTGGTATTTATAGGTTAGGTTAAAGAATGAATGGGCCGGACAAAAAACCTTTTAAAAATGAATTAAAGAATTCCTGGATAGCACTGTCGCTTGAGCGAGGGATGAGCGACAGTCGAGCGACAGGTTGTCGCTCGAACGAAGTCGAGGCCACAAGGTAGCGACAGTGTTACTGTTCTCGACGCTCGAGCCAAGTCTTGGCGACAGTCTAGCAAAATTGCGGCGTCGTTTTTCCTTCTTTTCCTTTCTCGAACTCTAGACCTAATATAACGCCACTTTCTACTATTTGTACATTACTCATTGACTTTCACAATATATCAATTTAAGTCCCTTTTGTTCATAGACTTGCCAATTACATTAAATACCTAACAAGCTCTCCCTTTAGTGTTCTGTGACAAAACTACAATCTACCGTCAAAACAGTAATGAAATAAAAGTATAGACTCAAAGACTGACACAACCAATAACTATCTTGATTGAATTCTGCTTTTCATATATCAAAA
>CAIGRP010021358.1:0-12049 GCA_903798385.1 Fraxinus cuspidata | reverse complement strand
AAGACGATAAAAACAATAATAAATATCCACACACTTAATCAAATTAATATCATTCTATTTATTCAAATAAAAAATGTCATAATAAGGGTTCACCATATCCTAGCAATGTTTAGTTTAGCCTAACATGTTTAAATTACCAAAAGTCATGCTTAACGGAAAAGACATAACCCGAATTTTTGATAAATTGAGAAGATGAAGAATCTTGAAATCTTGAATCTCTTCAATGGTTTATTGACGAATCTCCAGTTGCACCTTCTCTTCTTTACTAAAAAATCAAATTTAAATCTTCATTTAATTGAATTCTTGCAAATCTCCTTCAATTCTCTCGCAAAAAACTATGAATTCTCCTCATTTGATGATAATAATTGATGAATATTGGAGTATTATATGTATATAAGAGGCTCCTCATATGTATTTTGCTATTATGTATTTGTAAGAGTTGAAAATTGGTTGAAAATCACTTTCAAATTGGTTTCCAAAAGAGTTCTAATCGAATAAGGAAAATTGTCTTTGTGCGTGAATTTTTTTGTCTCTGCGCGGCAGTCAGTATTTTGGTCATTATATAGGTCTCAACATTCGGATAAAAATCTGGAATATAACTTGTGCAATTGGAAATTGATTTTGATCGTATTCTATTCCCTTTTGAGTTCTAAAGTATCTTCAAAGTATCTTCTTGTAACTGAATCAACTATTGAATAATTACAATTTGGTCCTCAAACTTTGGATTTTGCTCATTTTCACCAATTTTCATTTCTTTCTTTCGATTTCTCGTTCAACCATTGAATTTTACATATATAACATAAAATACAACAATTTAGGATATATTATGTCAAAAGAACTATCAAATATCGCTATTTTAGATCTCGAATAAGTGTATAAAATACATTTATCATACTTCCATTTGACATGAAAATCAAAGAAGCAGATAACAGGCACATGAACCTCGCTCAAATTTCTTTCCACAATTCGGCTTAACTTGGATATATCCTTTACTGGCAGAACAATCTGCTGCAGCATTTGGCTCTCTACACACATACATAATAGATAAATCCAATTCTTTAATCTATGAATTATTTCTTCCAGTAGACAGTTTACCTCCCAAGGCACTTTTCGTTTTTTCTCTACAAAATATTAACTAAACTTTTGGAATCTACCTCAACCTGTCATATACAATATTGGCATACAAATGCCAAAGAAATTAAACAGGTTTATTGAAAGAATGTAATATCTATTAACAACCGGTGAGTATCAATATATACAGTAGACTGACCATACAATTCCACTATTGTAGGCTATACAATGGGAAACTAAATTACCTAAATAAGGAGAGAATTACAAGAAAATTATGGTTAAGGCAATGGTGAATCTTTCCATAAATGAGTGCTAATTTTGTGCTCTATCATGTTCCGCAATCGCAATGCGACGCTCTTATTTCTTGTGAATACCATGTCTTCTAGATTAATTGCATTAAAGCTACATTCACAATTTAATATTGATAATTATCTTTGCCGTGATTAGTTATTCTTTTAAAGTCGGATGTATTTTGAACTCCCTAGATATTCGACGTGCCTATTAAATCAAATTTAATAGTTATTAACCAACCTATGAAGTAAACTATAGACAATTTATTTACGTTTTCATATAATTAAAATTTATTTAATTTAATTGACTGGATAATTAGAATCAATTTGAGTACTCGTTGCATTAATTGAGTCAATTGATAAATATCTAGTTAACAAAACGAAATCAATGTAACCATAACTGATGCTTTAAAATAGGAATTTAGTAACCTAGTAGGACCAATTTAAGGCTTAAATAAGATAATATGAATAATAAGGGGTCTCTTTAGTCAATTTTTCCAAATTAAACCTAATTATACTTCATTAGGATTTAAGAGTAAAAAAAAAATTGCCTTTTAGTACTTCATTGCCATAGCCAGACCTTCACCTCAACTTTGTCCCCACTTCAACCCCGAATCTGAGTATTTACGCCTAGTGTTAAGGTAATATGATTATTACTATATTATATGTTATTCATGTGGATTTAACGTAAATTTCATGGAACATCATTTGTTTAATCCTTATGGATAATAGCAATAATCTTGATTCAAATTCACGCACACATCTCGCTGCATATATATAATTGTAGATGTGTATGGTATATGCAAATATGTGCGTCTTATGTAGTGGGTGTGTAAGTATATATGTGTGTATGTGTAACAGAGGTTCTGTATGTATATGTACATATAAATTCTCCAATTCATTCCATATCCCATCATGCATATTGAATTAAAACACAATGTTACCACGAACTTGATAACGTTGATAGAGGTAATGCCTAATTAATTTACTACTTTCATTTACTAACTTTGATTGAACCCGAATTTTTGGGTATTTGTTAAATAGAACCGTCGGATCCAAATTTAGTTATGGAACCATTCAGGTTCAGTTCTATTCGATTCCCGAATTTGTACAATAATTAATTTTTTTTAATATTTACAATAACGCTGCATTAATTCAATTATGATATATTCAATATTATCTCTTACAATGTAATATAGTCCAATCATGTGATATCTATTGCTCATCTCTTTGTTGAATTCTTCATAAATTGAACTGTTAAAATCACAAAAAGATGAAGATAGCGAGCTCACAATAATGAGCAGCGGAACTTCCAATTCAATTTTTTCGGAACTGCAGAAACGACACTACAATAAATAAGATATTTGGGTAAAACTTATGTCAATTTGATCAAGTTGGGCTTAGCTGAAAATTAAAAATAGGAAAATCATATTTTGGGAATTTGACTTATTTAAGATTAAAAAATTAAAAAATTTAGGAAGATTCGATTCTTATTAAATTCTTGGGTTCTTGGTCTAGAACCGATAATCGAGCCAAACTCATTTATTCTCAATTGAGATACACATTTGGGTATTTAACTTAAGAAAAATCATTCGATTCAGTTCAGTTCAGTTCGAGTTCAATTTGATTAGATTCGATTCAATTCGAAAGTTTTGTTCAACCCTACTACTAATTCAAATGTTTGGTCTGGACTTTAAATGTAGTATGTCACCAGTCCTATTTATTTAGGAATGAAAAATAAATCTCTTTATTTTATATCCACATTTATCACCTAGGTTGTAAGGACCAATTTTATCGTGATGCAATTAGACTAAACCCCTCGCATTGTCTTTTGTTCCCATTTTCATCATCCGTTAATTACATAGTAAAGTAAATTATTATCTTGACAGTTATTGAACCGGTTGATACCTATTTGGATTGATGGTGCCTTTTTGTACTTATAATTTTATAATAATGACAATAATAAATAGATTAAATTAATAGAGCAATATTATGGGTTCATATTCAAAGAGTGAATTTCGTTGTAGTTTTCTAAGTAAATGTTAATGAATTAGGATTTTGGCACGCTAACTTCATGAATGACGGGAACATGTTCACTCACCATTCGAAAAGTAAATTGTTAGGACTCAAGGTAAGTAAACCTCTCATTGTCTTCATGGTACGTTACATTGTTAAATGTATAAATGTGTTATCTAAATTTGTTATCATATGAACTTAATATTTGATTATTACATTTTATGTTATCAATGTTTCTTATGACCTAGTCATGCACATCAATGCATTCATGACCATACATAAAGTTTAAAGGAATAAAAAGTTTCCAAATGTCATGAGTCAAAATATTTTTAAAGACATGTATCCTAAATATTTTGTTACGAGGTGTATATTTATGCCATGAAAGGTGTAAGTGGAAAATATAGCGTGGGGATCAGTGCACTCGACTAATGTTCAATCTTTAATGATAAAGTTAATTTTAACCGCTTTGCGACACTACCGATCGGACTCGACCGAGTTCTAAATAATAATTGTCCACTACATTTTGACTGGTTAGGCGATACATTAAGTGAGCTCACAACGTCAATGTTAAGTTTTTAAAGAAATGAAAGAAATGAGAATACATATTGAGAAAAGACTTTTATTTTTGAAGTAATTCATGTGCATATATCATATGCATGAAGTTTGCTTACTAACGTTAGCTCATTCCACGTTATCCCTCCCCATTTTCAGATGATGAAAGCAATGATTTGAGACGACTACTCGTGGTGTGATGGACTCAGCATTTATACATTCAAATATCCACTCCTTTTGGAAAATAAAGTTAACATTTAATTTCATTATTTTTCTTTTTCATTTAAGTGCAAAAGTTTTCTACGAGTTATGTTCATAAATGAAGTCAATGATTTTCATCATGTTAAAGAAAATTTTAATAAGTTCCACATTTATGAATTTAAGAGAAAATAAAGTGATAATACTTTCAGATCTAGGTATCTAAATTTGAGATTGTTACAGTAAGTGTCCAGGAAGGACATTAAGCTTGGACCGATGTATAAGAAACGGCTTTCGAGCTAGTGGTTTAGTTAGGGATCCGCAAGCTTGTCATTTATGTGAACATGAGAAGCGTGAAACAACTTGCGAGAGACCTAATCACGAATAAAGTAAAAGTCAATAGCAATGTGCTTCATACAAGAGTGGAAGACGAGATTCTAGCATAAGTAGGTGGCTCCAACGTTGTTACAGTAAATTGTTGGAGAGGCGGGAAGTGAGATTGTTAATTCACAGAGAAGATTGGTGATCCAGTTCACTTCGATAATAATGGTAGCAATGGTATGGTATTCAGCTTCAGTGGAGGATCAAGCAATGGTAGATTGTTTCTTAGAGCTCCAGTTAATAAAGTTGGAGCTAAGAAAGACAACATAGGCAGATGTAGAGTGTCGTGTATCAACGTTCCCAACCCAATCAACGTCTACAAATGTATTAAGAGCAAAATGAGATTGAGCTAAAATGAAGAGGCCAAAGTCGGATGTGCCCTTCAGATAATAGAGAACTCATTTAACAGCAAGCCAATGAGTGGAGGTTGGTCAACAAATAAATTAAGCTAGCTTATTAATGACATAGTTGACATCTGGTCTTGTAAGAGAGAGAGATTGAAGTCAGCCAAGCACTTGACAATATTGAGTTGGATCATGACTAGAGGAACCATCATCAAGCCTGAAAGTCTCAGAAAGAGATAATGGCGTACTGAATTCCTTTGCCTCGTACATATTAGTTCGCTGAAGAAGATCCGGAATATACTCTCTCTAAGATAGGAATAGGACAGTGGAATTTCATGTGGTTTCAATCCCCAAGAAATAGCTGAGTTTGCTGAGATTCTTAAGAGAAAACCATTTATATAGTTTACAAACATGAGAAGGATATTGAGAGTCAACAAAGCCTTACGGTTTTTGCATGAAAATGCAATCAGAGAAAGTTCCCTGCAAGAAGGCTTTATTAACATCCAGTTAGTTCAAGACTAACAACTAGTCATAGCAATTGTAAGAAAAGGCGAATGGTAGCTAGTTTGACAATCGGGTAAAGGTTTCAGTGAAGTCAATACCGAGTCGTTGATGAAACCCCTTAGCCACAAGACATGCATCATAAAGAGCTATAGAGCCATCCGGCCTTGTTTTGATCCTATAAACCTATTTACAGTCGATAGTGTTTTGTGTGGGGATGAAGGTACAAGGGACTGGGTTTTGTTCTTTTGAAGAGTAAGAAACTCATCCTTCATGGTAACCGCAAATGAGAGTGCTTGTTGGCGTGGGTAAAAGATGTTCGATTTGTGAGAGAGATGATGAGGTAGTCGTGTAAAGTGAGAAAGGTATTTTAGGTTTGTATATGTTGTTTTGGGCACGGGTGACCACGATAGATGTTTGGATAGGTGAAGGAGAATGGGAGGGACCATGAGTGGTAGACTGGTCAGATTGGTTGATTTCGTGACTTGGCATGTAGGGCACTGTGTTAGAGAAGTCTAGTGCGGGTGAGGTAGGATTGGAGGTTTTGAGGTGTGGTATAGGGGATGCTACAGTAATAGGTTCGAGAGATCCTTCTGCCTGTGATGGAAAGCTTCGAGAGACAACCTAGGGGGAGAGAGAGTAATGGAGGTAACTTGTTGAATATTAGAGGGACATCGAGTAAAAGTTGTAGGAATTAAGTGTGGTGTAGAGGAGGGCAAGAAAATGGAATGAAGAGAGTCATCAGTTGGTGCTTTGACTTTATCCAAATGTTTTCCTGTAAAGGCAGAATAAAACTTTGAGAAAGTTTGGTGCGAGGGACATAGATTAGGGTGTGGTGTAGCTTTGTGAGGAAAGATGTGCTCCAAGAAGACATCATGCCTAGAGACAAAGAGACAATCAGAGTGAATATCAAAACAAAGAAACGAATGATGAAGAAGCGACGAGATATACGCATGGTCGGGAGCGGAGTTCGAGTTTAAGGGTATTGTATAGTCAAATCCAAGGATAGCATAGGCAACCAGAGACTCAAAGGGAAGTGCATTTGGGTTTGTAGCTGAATAACTTATGATATGATGTATCATTGTGGTGAACGAGAGTGGGCATGCGATTAATGAGGTTAATAGTAGTTTGGAAGGCATATGACCAAAAGCGTAGAGGTATGGCAGCATTGTGAAGAAGTGTCAAGCCAATTTCTACAATATGGCGATGTTTGCGTTCAGCGGAACCAACATGTTCAGGTGTATAAGGTGGTGATGTGAGGTGTTGAATACCATGTTGGGATAGAAGTTGAGAAAGTGTGTTGTACTCACCACCACCACCTGTGTATACAGTTTTGAGTTTAGTATGAAAGAAATTTTCAATTACCTTTCTAAATTTCATAAAAACAGTAACTACATCGGATTTTAGATTTAGAATATACAACCATGTGTACCTTGTGAAATAATCAATAAAGACAACATACTATCAAAAAAATTCCAAAAGAGGCATAGGGGCATGGCCCCAAACATCTAAATAGAAAACTTGAAATGGTTTATCACAACTAATAAAAGAATTTTTAAATGATAATTTATGACTTTTGTTACAAAGATAAGAGTCACACACTTTATTTAAAAATAACTTTAAAAAAGGGATTTTATTACTAGCAAGTACTCTCTTCTAGATTGGAGGATAGAGACGACCAAGACGTTGATGCCATAATTGAGAAGAGAAGGCTACAAAAGTGTAAGGAGTGAGGGTTGATGGCTTGGTAGTGAAGTTGAGGATGACCACTTATATAAGTTATTTTATTTGCAAGATCGGGAGACACACATAAGGTTCTTTGTTATGAAGGGTGCAAACAGAACATTATCTAGTGTAAATGAGGTAATAGGGGAATCAATTAAAGAGGAACCAACATGAGAGAGAGAGAGAGAGAGAGAGAGAGAGAGAGAGAGAGAGAGAGAGAGAGAGAGAGAGAGAGAGAGAGAGAGAGAGAGAGAGAGAGATACATATCATCAATTAAAGAGGAACCAACATGAGAGAGAGAGAGAGAGAGAGAAAGAGAGAGAGAGAGAGAGATTCATTTACCATTACCTACTACAACATCCTCATTACCAACATAATCTGAGTGCATGGAGAAATTCTATAGGTCAGAGGTGACATGATGTGTAGCACTTGAATCAAGTATCCAATTACTGTTGGTGTGGCTTGATGATCCTTTAGTTAAATTTGCTTAAGGTCAAAATGAGTAAGAAGATGACTATCCACAGAGGGGACAGACCTTGGCACTATGTCCCGGTTTATCACATAGTTGACAAACAATGTGAGGCTAGCCTTGATTTCTCTTATGCTGATTTAAATTCCATGGATGGGAGTATGATGGAAAATTTGAATAGTTTATACCTCTGCCATAGGGAGGCTGATGTCGATTGAATTGCAAGTGGTTAGATCGAGAATTTTGTCCGCTCACGGACGCAATCTGCTACTGTCAATTCTTTAAACTCATCGCCCAAGCCATTTAAAGTGTAGGACATGATTCGAGCATCATTTAAGGGGCACCCGATGAGAGCTAGATCATTGACAAGGCCTTTAACCTTGCTCATATAGGCAGCTACAATTTTTCCTTCCTTCTTGTTTGACATAAAGGACGACATAATATGCATCCAGGTATTTGAACGTTTAACATAACCGATTTCTAATTTATTTCAGGCATCTACATATGTGGTGCAATTTTTTATCATCGGGTTGGTTGTGCTATTACCAGTAGCCTGAATGCCAAGGAGTAAGACAATCCTAATGAGTCCAGAAGAGGTATCCGGGTTCAATTTTTGATGGACATGGATGAGTCCCATCAACAAAACCAAGAAGTCTATAACCGAACAAGAGATTTGTCATTTAGGACTTCCAAGATGCATAATTTCCGCCATTCTTTGCAAGCTTAAATGGAATCTCAGAAAGGGCATTAAGAGATATCAGATTTCCATTGGTAGGGAGTAGGGCTGTTTAGTTCAATTGGGTTGGGTTCGGGTTAGAAAATCAAATTTTAGGTCGGGTTGGGTTCCAGATGTCTATTAAACCCAACCCAACCCAACCTAACTAAAAAAACATTAAAAAGAAAATTAATACTTAAAACCAAAATATCAAAATTCTCATCTGCCTCACGTCTCATCTGCCTCTCATTTCTGCTCGTGCCTCGACTTCTCGACTCGATTTTTTGACATGATTTTTTACTAAACAAGTGAATTGAAGGAGGAGATTTACATTTTAAGTATTTAAGTTGAATTCATTTTAATTCAATAGGTATAATATGTATGCATTCAACATGTATTTAGATTGATTTAATATGTATTTAATTTATTCATATCTATTGAACAAGTTTTACAATATTTTTAATTTATATTATTCTATTGGAATGGAACTTAACTCCATGGATCATTGATCAAATTTCAATCGACTTAAAGCCTTTCAAATATCCATTTTTAATGTAACTGAAATTAGTCAAAATTGAAATGGTATCAAACTTTAAAAAAATTGTTCAAATTCAACGGAAAAAATCTCAACCATTGGGCTCATAAAAAAATTGTACAACATAAGAATAAATGGGTCAAAAAATTGTCCAAACCAATCAACTCAATCCAAACCAACTCAAGTTTGTTTGGTTTGAATTGGGTTGAATTTCAACTGTGAATGAGTTGATTTCAATTTAAATTATTGTCAAGTCGAACATATTGGATTGGGTTTGGGTTGGACTCAAAACCAATCTAACACAACCCATGCCCAACCCTAGTAGGGAGAAGATTACTTTTAGCCATGGTGTTCATAGGTGTTGAGGCAAACACTGGTTCAGGAACAGTTGCTGAAGCTGTTGGTGTTGCACATGATTCTTGAGATTTTCCATTGCAGAAGGCACGACTGGGGTTTGTATAGGGATCAGACTCTGTTCAGTTGACAGAGAGGCTCTGATACCATAATCAAGTTTATTGAAAGAATGCAATATCTATTAACAATTGGTGAGTATCAATATATACAGTAGATTCAATACCACTATTGTAGGCTATACAATGGGAAACTAAATCACCTAAATAAGGAGAATTTAAAAAAAAATATGGTCAAGGGAACCCCGTTATCCAGCCTTTTTCATAAAGCAGAGTCACGCACTTCAATTCTCAGCATGTTATCTCATTCTTGGATGTGGATTATGAACCAAGGGTTGGAAATGGGGAGGAAGATGATTTGAGGAAGAAGGTAATTTGGGGATGAAAATTTCCACCGATCTGTAAATTTTGATTTTGCCCATTGAAGAAACATTTTTCTATTTACACATTTTTTGGTTATTTACAAATTTACAACATTAGATGACATGGATATGATATACACATTCTGGCTCCACGTTATTTTTCATCCGTCATGGGAAAATATTTGTCCAACTATACCAACAAAATTAGCTATGGTGAGCATTGGGTAAATTAAAGAATAGTTCAGCGAGCATTGTATAACCATTTAACACCTTTTTGTGTTTTATTTTTTAACCCCATAATGCAATATGACTGTTACCCTCCTGATAATGGGTCCCATTGTGAAATACTAAGTCAAAAAAATAGTTGTTGCATTGCCAATTGTCTAAACACGTATTAAAGTGGTAAACAAATAGGATCATCATTTAGATGTGACTCTAATGAATGTATAGTACATGACCTCTCAAAGTGGATTTCATTTCTTGCAAAACCCATTTGAGTTGATCAATTAAAGCAATAAAAAAAAATAAAACTAATTAATTAACCCTAACAAGATAATTGCAGTTGCAAATTTCTTCTACAAACAGCTTGTTGGCTGGATTACACCAGACGTCGTCCCGGCAGCATTAGCACATGACGCTTTGGCTGCTTGCTTTTTGTAAGTTAAGTTTACGTCTTCCAATCTAATTCCCCGACATGGATTTGCCTTGCTACAATCGAACTTCACAGCAACTTTAGTTGCCGATATCCCATGGATGTCCCTATACGTAACATCACTTATTTTAACGCCCGAAACCTGTCGCAATTCAAAATAAAAATTATGAAATGTATTTAATAATTAATATTGATGTAACTAAAAATTATGAATTATACCTGTCCAGGACAATTTTTGTTGTTTGGACAATAATTTTGGTCTATCAAAATGGGATTTTGCACATTTGTCATAATGGCATGCTGAAAGAGAACGTCTCGTACAAATCCAGTGCTTTGTCTGGCCCATGTTTTTATTCTTAAACCATTTTGGGTATTCTTAAATGTAACCGCTTTAACTGTCACTTTCTCAACACCAGCTTCTTTAAAATCCTTGCCCAGACTTCCAATGCTGAAATATACAGAAATGCGATTCGTTTTCGTCGGGGATTGATTTGAACTATTATAAAGTAATTAAAATCGATGTTAATTTAATTATATACAAACCTGATGCCATGGCCAGGGCCACAAGCAACGTTTTCAATCCACAAGTTTGAGGTTCCTGGACCAATTGAGATGCAGTCATCTCCGGTACTGATCTTAGAGTTCAAGATCGTGACTCCGGTCGACAATTGGACGTGAATGCCGTCTGTGTTAGGGCTATTGCCTGAAGCCAAAATTTTTACTCCTTGAAGCTTTACGTTGTCACATCCGTTGATTACTATATGGAACATTTGACTATTTAGCGACGTTAATCCATTCATTGCGACATCTTTTGAGTTTGAAATCCCCAATGTCTGAATGTGTACAGATTAAACAAAGAGAATTAAACATATAATTAATTAGTAGTAGAAAAAATTATTAACTAGACAAAATTTAAAATATAATGAGAAATTATGTCAATAGGACAAGGTAGAAAGCAAAACGATCATTAGTAACTTTGAATAAAAGTAACTAAAAAGATTCCAAATTTTTTAAGAAAAACTCATTTAGTGTTGTAACCTACCTAACAAAAAGCATTAATTTGAAGAAATTAATATTGAATTGACCGTGACCTACCACTTCTTCACTAACAAGGCAGTTATCCCATTTATGATAAAACCGTTTAGCAAGAGATATGACTATCAAGTTTCCAAACTTCTTTGAAAAGCAAACTTCTGGCGAGATGAAGAAAGGAATACAATCGATACCCAGAGAGAGGACAGAAGCTTATATACCGTTGCGCCACTAGGGCAACTCTTGCCGGTACTCTTACAGGCCCACAAGCCAGTGCCTTGTCCATCAAGAATGCCACCTTCAATTGAAACCCCATCTGCACCCTCAAATAAGAGCCAGTTACCTACATTACCGATCACATCATAATCCGAAGGTGCCACTAGTGTACCGTCGATTCTAACTGTTATAGCTTTGTTCTTGCATTGTCCTTTGAAGTGTGCATTCTTAACCAAGTACCTTCCCCGAGGTGCATAGATTGTGGCTGGACCAGGCGAGCCACAAGCTGCGGACCATGCTTTCAAGAAAGCCGTAGTCGAATCAGTTTTGCCATCAACCTTTGCTCCTAAATCTAAAACATTGAATGTAACTCGATTAATGGCTAAGGATCGACTGAACAAGGCGAAAACAAGTGATTCAATAAGAATTTTAGTAATCGGGTTAATTGCCATTGGTATTGTAATTTGAGAATTTGGAGTTAATTTGATGTAATGAGGAGTTGAAGCAGTTAGTGAGGTATTTATAGAGGAATCTGAATGCAACAAGTTGAGAGGCTTAAAAACAGAAAAAAAAAAAAAAA